>BOPP01000078.1:4725903-4845820 GCA_017312745.1 Gryllus bimaculatus | reverse complement strand
GCACTAGCTTCATCGTGAAGCCATAGCCTACATATACTGCGCCAATGCACTGCGTAATCGGCATTTCGAAGGTACCACGCTAGTTCTTGACATACGAGTACTATAACGTAATCTGATCAGTATAATGTAGATCGTGACTGGAGTGAATATACTATTGCCATGAGAACAGGGCGAATGTCAAGACTGACTGCTCAACTTCCTTATCGATCAACATCTACGAACTTTCGAAAGCTAGTGAAATATAAGACAATAGGTAATGTGAATAAAAACAAAAAACTTAACGATGGACGATCAATCTGCAGTTAAGTTGTAAGAATCATTTACCATCTACCAAACAAAAAGCATTTATTTGAGTGCGTAGACCTTACTTACTAGAGAAATAGAAATTTTCAAGCTATATCTACTTAATAATCGAAAGCTGAATACTTGAAAATTAAATTTTTAAAAAATATACTTTAATGCACTTTTCAGTACCAAAAACATCTACCTTCCACCCCATCTAACAACCATGGTTCAAAATAAACCACCTATTCTATAAATAAAATATTTAACTTATGTCAATAAGTCACATAGTTAAAATTTACCAAATATGCATTTTATATTATTTATTATATTATTTATTATTTATTATTATTATTAATTATTATATTATTCTCTAATCACAACTAAAGATGTTACGGTCTGTGGACGTACGAGAATCTACTCCGAGGTTGTAAACTGTGCCTGTACAATACTTCGTCGCAATAATGTGTCGCTTTAGCAATAAAATAATTGTCTTGTAATTTCCCGTATTTGTGAAAGGCCTAGGAAATTCAGCACGGTTCTTACAAAATGTTTACATGGATTCAGTGAGGTTGGTTCCCATACTCGTACACGTCCATCTGCCTCGAAACAATGAGAGAACAACTTGTCAGGACTAGCCCAACGTGTTCTACGACTTCAACAGTCCAATTCTGGTGTGACGGGCCCAGGGCAGGCGCAAAGCTGTTGTGTCGTGCAGACATCAAAAAAAAGATTTTTAAACCGGAAAATTGGGGGGTCTTCGGCTCCAGAAACCACATATTGATAATGTACCTTGGAATGTTTCCCACGCTTGACATTTTGATGGCCAGGTTATAAATCTGGCCAGAACATTACGCCCGAAGGGTTGCACTTCTGTAAATGATTATCTTCAGTCGTTGTGCAGTTCCCGTTCTTGCACGCATCTTATTGGCGGCCGCCAGCGCATGCCGGAGGTTTTTGATTTTCTACCGGATTCCCGATATCTCATCTCATTGTATCTTTGAAACAAGTTCCAAATGCTACTCACAGTACAGTGTTCTGTCATTCACTCCACTTACTTATAGTAGAAATCATAAAAGATTACAAGCCAATCGGAAGGGACCGATTATGTGTCTCCTCTTAGTAAGAGTTACAATTCCACAATTCATTTGCTGCTGCACACAGATACGGTGCGTTGTGTCGTCTCAGAAGTTTTCCTATTTGACTCAGAATTGGACTCTTAGGCATTGCCTAAACAATTGAGACCCCGAAGACGCGTGGCACACGGCCATACAATCCGCTATCATCTCTATCTACGGAAAATACAAATCCTCATACTCTCCTCTAGAGATGTTTTAGAATGAGCCAACTCTCAAGTATGTCAAGTGTAAGACATGACAGCATCTAAATGAGTAAACATCTATTAATAAAAAGACAACGTTATGCTTTTGCGCGGAAAATCCTTCAAACACGTTCTTTAGAATGAAACTTCTCTTCCATTCATTATCCAGCAGTATCGTAAAGCAGGGAAGAATTTGTTTACTTACTGCCAACATTGACGTTCATGTGTGATTTGTATTAGAGTCGTTTCAAGGATTACTTTGACATCACTTATTATACCGAGTGTGGGTTTCAGATTTTTCCGCAAAGCAGAATTGAAATTCATCAAATTTGAAGAGGAACCGTAGAAACTCCACAAACTAACCAAGTATCACAAGAAATTGCATAACGTCGATACCAGAGCTTTGCTTCTAATATCGACACAATTCTCTATCATGATCGTGGCAATAGTATAGACATGTTTAATCACATTTCTTTCATTCTATATAGCTGGCATGGATTCATTGCAGAAGCAAATTTACTGTGAAGAGGGAAACAGACTTTACATTACCTAAAGTGAGGATCTGCATTTCATGTTAAGGTTAGTTGGGTCCCGAGTATGACAATCGTTAAAACTCTACCAGCCTCAATCATTCCTCCAAGTTTTAATGGCTCTAGAAAGCTTGGTCGTTTTTTGGCATTATATAACTAATATATCCACAAATAGTGCGAGTATGCAGGTTGGAGTTTGTCATTTGTTAAAAAATACACTTTGGCATGTAAACTGTTTAACAAATGATTATTGTAATCTTCATCTCATACCAGAGTCCAAACTGCGTACGGAAAACACAATGCTTCAACCCAATATCGACAAGATGTGCCAATAACCAAAGCACTGGGTTGCCATCCAGGAGAATTACCTGATCTTATCCCGAAAGACCCCAAAGTCCAAGTAAATAACCAAAAGCGGCCTCTGTTGGCATAAGCAGAATTACAACATCACACAACGACGCTTCGCGAGCTCACTCGCAAAAAGACTGCTCCGCGCATCGTGGCTCCTAACATATGCGGACTAGCGGCGGCGGCGATGTGTAACGTTATGACATGGACTGTTGTACCCAGTTGGCGGGTCAAACCATCGAAAGCCGTGGATTTTTAAGGGCGAAAACTCTCGCTTCCTTCGGAAGGAAGTAAAAGCCGGGTCCCTATGTTTCGTAGATTACTTGCATGTAAAAAGCATCTCAAGCCTAATGACCTCTGCACTATAATTCAAATCGCCGGTTTCTCGCCCAAGATAGCCCCTGTCACCCGCTAGTTGGTGAAAGGAGCGGCATTTTGCCGTGTCCAGACGACGGCAGCCTACATGGCCTAGTCACCGCGCACGACTAACGATCATCATTGCAATTCAAAAACTCTAGCAGAGTCGCCACAGGCTGCCCCACTCTGCCCTAGGGAGCCATAACGCGTCTATATCAGCACGCCGCGCTGCCAAACATCGCATGCTGCCATGATCCCATAACACTATTCATCAACAAATCCTTCATATTTTGTATAGTGTAAGTGCAGTGGAGTTGCAATTGCACGTCTCCGTGAATATCTCTTTTCCTAGACGCCTCATTATTCTTAAATCAATTAGTTGCGTCGTGAGTGTAAACAAAACTCGTCTACACTCTCTGAAATTAATATAGGAGAGGATAGTGGTGATTTCATACAAAATTAACCAATTACTGCACCAGGGGCGTGGAAGTTTTTTAATATACTGGGGGAAGTTGCTCAGACAAAAGACTGGGCAACTCTCAGCGTATATCCATTGGACCGGCCCAACTACCATCACATACCCCAGACTAAGGAGATAACTGCCCAATAGTTAATCAATAACACTTATTTTTGTCATTTCATACACATAAACTACGTTATAGATATTACCATGTACGATACAACATATTATCATCTGACACCGACACGAAAAACAGCGTTGGCTTTTCACTTTTGATGCAAAACAAATTTTGAATATCGTATTGGAATTCTCAATGTAATCAGAAGTAGCTATTAAAGTAACCAGAAAAGTCTCGATTCAACTCACTGGTATATCTGTGTGCTTGCTTTTTATTTTCCCAATATATCTTCCAACACAACACACATCGCGTCTCGAGAGTGCGCCCCTTGGGCCAAAAAACAACCACTCTAATAATACACCACACATACTTATATATATATATAAAAATATATATTATATATATATATATATATATATATATATATATATAGAGGCAATTAAATTTACTCATTAATCCAGAAAAAGCGTTTAATTATTACTACATTAATGTTGCACGTGTGCCATTAAAAACGCCACCGTGATTAGATGGTTTTGCCCCAAGGGCGACTTCCGAACCCAAGGGTCCGAGGAGATGGAAGTCTCTTGAGGGGCCAAAAAAAAAATAATACACGTGATGATCACAAAAACTTTATGGTTTACTTGTTTGCTACTGAATCAATTGAGAATTCCAAACATTTCAAAATTTGTTTTGCATCAAAAGTGAAAAGCCACGCTGTTTTCGTCAGTTGTCAACATGGTATACAGTAACATGGTATCATAACAGTATCTTATGTGTATGAAACAAAAATAAGTATCTATTGATTACTATTGCATACTCTTAGTTGGGCCGATGTGATGGTAGTTGGGCCGGTCCAATGATTATACCTGAGATTCCCAGTCTTTTCTGAACAACTTCCCCCAGTATATTAAAAAACTTCCAACGCCCCCTGGTGCATAATTGTTAATTTTGTATGAAATATCGAACTATCCTCTCCTATATTATTTCAGAAGTGTAGACGAGTTTTGTTGCACTCACACGCAACTAATTATTAAAATAATGAGGCCTCTAAAGAAAGAGAATTTCACGGAGACGTGGCAAATTGCACTCAACTGCACTTAACTATAAAAATATGAAGGATTTGTTGAAATAAATATGTTATGGATGCATGGCAGCATCTGATGTTGGCGCGCGCGCTGCTGAATAGCGCGCGGTGTTATGGCTCCCAGGGCGAGTGGGGCAGCTGTGGCGATCTGCTAGGTTTTTGAATTGAATGATAGCTCCGTTATACGTGCCGGAGACTAGTGCCATGATAGGCTGCTTTCGTTCTGGACACGCAAAATTTGTCGCTCCTTCACCAACTAGCGGGTGACAGGACGGCCTATCTTGGCGAGAAACCGGCGATTTGAATTATAGCCGCGAGCGGTCATTTAGGCTTGAGATCTTTTACATGCAAGTATACTACGAACATAGGGCACCCGGCTTTTACTTCCTCCGAAGGAAGCGAGAGTTCCCCTTAAAAATCCACGGCTTTCGATGGGTTTGAACCCGCCAACTTGGTACAACAGTCCAGTACACTAAACGTTCCACCATCGCCGCCGCCGCTAGTCGCCCATATGTAAGGAGCCACGAGCGCGGAAGCAGTCTGGTTTTGCGAGTGAGCTCCGAAGCGTTTGTTGTTGATGTTGTAATTCTGCTTATGCCAACAGAGCCCGCTTTTGGTTATTCTACTTGGACTTTGGGGTCTTCGACTAAGATCAGGTAATTCTCCTGGTGGCAACCGCAGTGCTTTGGTTATTGGGACATCTTAGGGTCATATTGGTTGAAGCATTGTTTTCCGTACGAGTTTGGAACTCTGGTATTGTAATGAGATTACAATAATCATTTGTTAAACAGTTTATGCCAAGTGTATTTTTTAACATGACAAATCCAACCCTCCATACTGCCACTATTGTGGAAACTATATAGTTATATAACTCCAAAACGAAGCTTTCTAGAGCATTAAAACTTGGAGGAGATGATTGAGGCTGGTAGAGTTTTAACGATTTGTCAACTTCGGGATCCAACTACCTTAACATGAATCGCAGATCCTCACTTTAAGTAATGTAAAGTCTGTTTCCCATCTTCACAGTAAATTTGCTCTGCAATGAATCCATGCTCAGCTATATAGAACGAAAGAAATGTGATTAAACATGTCTATACTATTGCCCACGATCCATGATAGAGAACTGGTGTCGATATTAGAAGACAAAGCTCTTGGTATCCACGTTTGAATTTTACTTTGTGATCTTGGTTAGTTGTGAGTTCTACGAGTTCCTCTTCCAAATTTGATGAATCTTCAGAATCTGCTTTTGCGAAAAAATCTGAAACCCAACTCGGTATATAAGTGTGTCAAGTATCTTAGAAACGCTCTATAAAATCAACATGAACGTTCAATGTTGGCAGTAAGTAAACAAATCTTCCTGCTTTACAGATACTGCTGATAATGATGGAAAGAGTATTCATCTCTATAAAGAATGTTTGAAGGAAGTTTTCCCGCAAAAGCATAACGTTGTCTTTTATTTTAATTAGATTTTGCTCATTCCTTTGCAATTGACATTAACTTAATTGCATATTTTAAACAGGTCTGTCAAATAAGCGATTCATTTTTGATAGAAATAGGTTTCCGCGCAATTTTTCGTCTCCATCTTCAAGAAAGTCCAATTCTGAGTCAAATAGAAAAACCTTTAGAGACCCAACGCACCGTATTCTGTGTGCAGCAACAATGAATTGTGGAATTGTAGTCTTACAAAGATGACCAAATAATCGGTCATTCAACGAATTGCTTGTAATCTTTTTGATTTCTCTCATAACGTAATGGAGTGACATATGAATAAGACACTGTACTGTGAGTACATTTGGCACTTGTTTCAAAAGTACAATGAGATGAGAATATCGGGAATCCGGTAAAACATCAAACCTCCGGCATCGCTGCGGCCGCAATAAGATCGTGCAAGAACGGGACTGACAACGACTGAAGATAATCATTACAGAAGTGCAACCCTTCCGTAAATTTCTGCAGATTTCATAACTGGGCCATCAACAAGTGTCAGCGTGCGAAACATTCAAAGGTACATTATCAATATGTGGTTTCGGAGCCGAAGACCCATTCGGTATCTTTGATGTCTGCACGACACAAAGCTTTGCGCCTCGCCTGGGCCCGTCAACATCGACATTGGACTGTTGAAGTCTGGAAACACGTTGCCTAGTCTGACAAGTCTCGTTTCTCATTGTTTCGAGCAGATGGACGTGTACGAGTATGGGAACAACCTCATGAATCCATGTAAAATTTGTGTAAGAACCTGGCTGAATTCCTAGGCCTTTCAAAATACTGGGAATTACAAGACATTATTTTATTGCTAAAAGCCCACATTTTGCGCGAAGTATTGTACAGGCACAGATTACAACTCGGAGTAGATTCTCGTACAGTCAACAGACTCGTAACATCTTTAGTTGTGAATTAGAGGAATAATATAATAATAATAATAATAATAATAATAATAATAATAATAATAATAATAATAATAATAATAAATTATAAAATGCATATTTGCGTAAATTTTAAATAGTGACTTAATTGACATAAGTAATATATTTTCATTTATAGAATAGGTTATTTTGAACCTGAAAATGATCAAAAGTGCAAAATATTTTAAAAATTTTATTTTCAAAGTACTTCAGCTTCGATTATTAAGTAGAATAGCTTGAACATTTATTTCCTAGTAAAAGTAAACGGTTACGCACACAAATAAATGCTTTTGTTTGGTAGAGTAAATGATTTTACAACTTACTGCAGACTTGATGTATCGTCTAAGTTTTATTCACATTACCTATTGTCTCATATTTCACGTAAGGACTTTTGAAATTCCACGTAGATTTACGAAGAAGTTGCAGTAGTTGCAATTCGCCCTCGTTCTCATGAAAGTCTATTCCACCAGTCACGATCAACACATTAATCTGATCAGATTAATCCGATTATTAAACCAGAACACTAGCGTGGTACTTCGAAATGCCATTAACGAAGTGCATTGGCGCATATATGAGGCTATGGCTTCACGATGAACTAGTGCACCGCGAAATCTAAAATGTAGGACTTTCACTTACTTTTAACCTAAATGAATGGATATGCAAACATATTGTCTTTTGACCATGAGCTGTTAGAAATTTTTTTAGAAGTGCACGTAATGTGACACAAAGGCAGATAATGACTGACAGTTTCATTACATTCAATTACTTTCTAGCTATCAAATGTAATCAACAACTTTAAAATAACCATGTACTTCAGATTGCGGGTCAATGATCCCCATATCGATCAGGTTTTTGTCCAGTTTCCCTGATCCATTGAGCAAATGCTGAGATGGCCTCTTGTTTTGCTTCTGGACGTAAATACAGCTTCACTGTGCGCACGTTTTGTTGAACTCTCCTTTCGTTTGTAATGGTAGGGGAAAAGGTAAGGGCAAGTTACTATTTTGTTAGCAATGCAGAAAAATCATACTTACAATTCTTTTACCAATGCAAATAAGTTCTCTATATCTCGGAAACGTAAGTCTCATTTTTTTCAAATAATGCTAATCTCGCGATTTTTGAAAATTTATTTTTATTTATTTATTTTAAACTTTTACTCTTTTTTCAACTATTTATAGTTAAAATGACGGAAAGGGATTCTGGAACTCAAGAAAATGTGCGTAGATAATCTTCTCCCCCATACGTCACATTTTTTTTTTGTTTTTTTGACTAAATAAATCTAAACCAGAATGGGAGGCCCTGATTAGACAAGTCGCATTTTCACAAAAGTAAATTTTAAGATCGTTATCAATCAATTAACTCCTAAAGGTATTGTCATTGCAATCAGAAGTTTGTCTTCAGCATCACATCCAGCTCATCCCATTGTTCAGGACTTCATCGATTGCTCTCTTCTTTTCACCTCTTAACTTTTTCTTCCAAGATTATTAAAAACGTCTTACATTTTATAGTGTCTTTAGAAATGTTACTTTTCCACAAAATGTTTTGTAAATTTCCTTCCGATCTCTTTGTACCATCATATTTTTTCTCCAAATCCCGACTTCTTCCCATCTCAGCGATGGAATGCGAGACTGCAGAATCTGAAATCTTCTGGACTAGCAATACATCCTATTTAAAATTATAAATTTCATATTTTTGTTGGTTTCACTGATAGATCCAATGAACCACTATCAATGCCTATATTAGTATAAAACAATCTTGGGGATCAAATTAATTCTCAGCTTTTCAAGATTATTTCATCTTCTCAGGTTAAGCTGACGTTTCGTTCAACATTGTAGATAACTTCAGAAAATAAAACAAGCTCTAAAGAGAGTCTCAATATTGGATGCCACATCAACTCAAGATGAGAAAATGATATTTGAAAACTGAGATCATTATTTCTTTGATCCCAGTGAATAAGCTGATAATTTATGAAAAAAACAGTTATAGGAGAGGAAAAAACAACTTTCAATTGAAATAAATCAGGTATTAACGATATTCAAACGAAGGTGATATTCAAAAGAAACTATTTGTGTGTAGGTTGCGTTTGAATATCATTAATCCCTGATTTACAGCATCAGTTGAAAGTAGTTGTTTGTTTCTCCTGTACAATTAAGGTTTCATGACTTATCAACTTATTCACCGTGGACAAAGATTTGACCCCAAATGTCATTTTCTACTAAATATATTAATAAAAAGGATTGTCCTAAAAAGCCTTGGGCCTTTTTTCTTGGCACCCTCCCCCACCCTTTAGGCCGCCGGCGCAGAGCCCTCGCCCTAATCCAGGCCGGCTGTCGGGGCGCGGGGCGGCGGTCCGGGCGAGCGCCTGCGTGGCGGCGCGGCACAGGCTCGTCCGTCCGCGCCAACAGCTGTTCGCGTCTACGCGCGCCTAGTGGCCCCGTGGCCTGGCTGGGATCGATCGCGGCGCGGGGCGGCGCGTCCTCGCCACCTGTTGCCAGCGTGGCAGCTGGCGGCGGCGGACGAGGCCCCGGGCGCGCCGAGCAGGGAGGCGTGCCCGCGCCGGGCGCGCGCAGACTAGCCCCCGGAAGCGCGCTCCATTCAGAGGCGGCTTAACGCCTCCCCCGACCGCGTGCCGGGCCCGCGCCGCCCCGGCTCTAAACCGCCTCGGCCACCCCCGCGCCACGCACGCCCCGATTTCGAAATTGCTTCGAACAAATAGAAAAAGCGCATCAGCGATTATGCTCCGTTCTGAGTTTTTCAATATTAAAACAAGATGATGGGAAAATTCACGCCGAACAAAATAGTCCAAGAATGTCGCATTTCTTTGAAAAATATGGTTCATCAGGACTACGTGTCATCGTCGCAAAAAAGTTATCTTCTCTTACACCGATTTCGGGCGCTAATATTCCTTGGGTAATTGTCTGTTGTCACCCGCAAACCCTGTAATGTTTCATGCTCACAGATAACGCAAGGACAATAGTAAAATTGAAGCTTCAGTTTATAAGCGTTCATGCAAGACAAAAAAAAAAGAACACCTAAAGCATTTTAATTGCAAATTTCATCCTTTTATACGATTTAAAAATACGAAGCTAAACTACGAAAGTCGCCCAGATGGTAAATGTAAGGTATTCAGGATAATGTATTCCCTATACTAAATTCTAAATTACATCAAACTTAAACATGCATAAATCAGACGGTATCTTTATGTCAAAAAGCATAGGTGAAAAGGCCATAGAATAACATCGAGACAATCCATTGCATTAAACATATGCTTTTAATTTTCAACAGAATCACTCTTAATCAACAAGAAATAAACAGTTCTGCAATATTCACAACATAGCAGAGAATTAAAATACTTTACCACAGTCGAATCCAAACGCTTTTTGCTTCCATATGTTCTGATGTTATTCCACAAAACAGTCATTTATATTACGACAGTCGATAAATACTGGCAAGTTCTTCACGAGTAAGCGTAATGTACACCTTCACTGTGGTGTCTTACATTTTAATTGCCGAAAAACTGAAGGAAACAATACGCCGTACGAATTTGACAGCTACGCCCACATGTCAAACCGCATGCCAGTTTTGGTTATTTCCACACTTAACATAAAATGACAGTTAACAGGGACATCCCGTAGGTAAGTGCGTTCCTCACACACATTTCACGTTTCATGACGCGGTTGTGCCAGTGACGAATGCGTACCACAACAACACTTCCTACCGCCAGACAACCGCTTTAAAAGAACATAAAAGTCGCCATGTTTGTGTTTATTGATTTTCAGATGCGCACATGCAACCGCGCAGTATCAAAGACAAATGACTCCACTCCCCCGCACTCAACAACACAAAGTTTAAGCGTACTTTTGAACCATATTTCTGTACACTTCGTATTAAGTTTGTGACCGGCATTGTGCCGATAAGAAGACAGTTTGCAGTTAATAACACCATGTTCGAGAATTGTCAATATTTGAATCTTGGTCTTGCAACGCCATCTATTGTCAACATTGTGAACAATCTTGACATTCATTATCGATACTTTCTCCGACTCGGGGAAGTAGATCGAAACAGCTGAGAAGTGTCGTCATGAACTGTCTGGTTGATGACTGTCACAACTTGAAGTATCAAAATAAAATATGTAGTGCAAGTAAAGTTTTTTAAACAGCTCTTTTGTTGTGGTATTTTACTTTTGTAGGTAAAATATGTTAAAATGTATTAAATAATTTAAATGTCATGTTACTTGAGTTGTCAAGAAATAGATGACTGTTTTGAGGTATTTCCAAACGTCATTTGGTTATATGAGCACGCACTTTCTTTCTGTTTTGGATGTTTTTGACAATTTATATTCAAATATCATTCAGAAATTACTCCATTATTGGTGCAATGTTCATATATTATTGATTAGAGCATATGTCAATGAAAAGCAAAAAGTGGTGAAAACAAAGCCACTTCAAAACTATTGAAAATCTCAGAACAGTTTGTTTGATAACTGAATTCGATTAATTTGCATTTTCTTATAGTATGTAATTATCAACTATACGTTGTTAATGATTGATCGTGTTTATTCATTGATGTCATATGCTTACTCTTCACAGGTTGTAATACCAGTTGTAACTGCATTTTATGTTGTCTTGCTGAAGACTTAATTCTTTCATCATTTTGTCCACCATGGATATGATGCTTGAAGCATATTTGACACATGAAGGGGCACTTGAGCCCGATGACATCCCCCAAACAAAGGAAACAATATGGATACTGGGAAAGGCATATCATGCTCCACACAGTATGCAAAAAAATCTTTGTTATTCTTACCAGTTGCGTAGCAATTCCTTGTTATGTTGCAAAATTAAGAGCAGATTTGCTTTCAGATGTAGAAGTCATTCGGAAAGATATTCGCTCCAAATTATGGTTTACATATCGAAGAAACTTTGTGCAAATTGGTGATACAGGCTTAACCACTGATAAAGGTTGGGGTTGTATGTTACGTTGCGGTCAGATGGTTCTAGCTCATGCATTAGTGTGTGTGCATTTGGGTGAGTAAGAATCATATAATTCAAAGTGATAAGAGTAATTTACAGTAATCAATTGTGTTATTAATATTGGTGGCATTACTGTGAGTGAATTTTTATCTGTTCTCAGGCAGGGACTGGATATGGTCAGCTAATGTTAAAAACAGTACGTACCTTAAAATTTTACATATGTTTGAGGATCGTCGTACTGCTCCATATTCTATTCATCAAATTGCTTTAATGGGTGCCTCTGAAGGCAAAGAGGTGGGCCAGTGGTTTGGTCCAAACACTGTTGCCCAAGTACTTAAGTAAGTACGAACATTTCGTTGAAGTTGTTTGTTTGAAGTTCATTAATAGGTAATGGCTTACATAAAAATTAGAAAAAGAGATTTAGAGTCATAATATATTTGCTTCTTAGTTTCAATAAAACTTTTAGATGTTTTAAAATGCTGGGAAGTATGCAAATCAGTGAACATTCTTGAGTGTTTGTCCCGTTTTAATTTGTAATTGGTACTTTTTTTAAGGAAACTTGCTGTTTATGATGATTGGAGCTCCCTTGTCATTCATGTAGCCCTGGATAATACAGTTGTCATCAATGAAATCAGTAAGTATGATTTTTCAGTTTTTTAAAAGATATTGATATTTTAATACTGAATAACATTTGTAACTTAAATAATTTTGTTAGGAGCCATAACTACTAGCTAACCTTTCAGTGTTCAACTTCAGCTTCTTGCATCTCATCTCTGTTGTTTGCTTATCTTTGTTCACTAAAAATAACTTTTAATCCAGTGCACTAACCAATAAGTTTAGAACCTTACACAACTTACAAAAGTCGAAGCATTTTATAATTTTTTAGTGGTGAATATGCTTTCTTTAAAAGCAGCTTTTAGATCTATTGAGGCTCTTTAAGTAACATCTTCATTAACATGATGAATATGTTAGTCTTTAATGTAAAAATATGGATATTCATGTTAAGATATGATACTTGTGTATACAACATCACTCATGTAATGAAAGCATTAATTCCTTCATTTAATTTGTCATGGTTTACCCTTGCAATATACACCATTTTGCTAGAGCTTGTAACTGCCTACGTTAACATGTTTTATAATACAGTGGTTTGTGAATGGCACAATATAAAGATCTAAAATATGTATAGGGAGACTCTGTTCTGTGAAGCAGAAAAGTGGAACTCAAAGTGAAGGAAATGCCAGTGCAGGTGGGGTTGTGCAAAGTTGGAAACCTCTCTTATTAGTTGTGCCTCTTCGCCTTGGCTTGAGTGAGATTAATCCTGTATACATTCGTGGACTAAAGGTGAGCACAAAATATCGTACAGTAATGCAAATCATTAGCAGTGAGAGTAATAATGTTACAACGTACTTAAATAAATTACATGTCTATTGTTTCTAGACATGTTTCACATTCAAGCAGTCACTTGGGGTGATAGGAGGAAAGCCAAACCATGCTTTGTATTTCATTGGATGTGTGGGTAAGTTTTTGTATGTAGCATGTATGCGTGTAAATTTTACCATCTCAATAAATTTGACCAGCAATCGCCTACAAAAGGAAAATAATTGTTTTGTAGGAGAAGAAGTCATTTATCTTGATCCACATACAACCCAATTGGCAGGTCTGGTGGAAGAGAAGGAACATGAACACGAGAAAGCATTAGATGCATCATATCATTGTGAATTTGCCAGCCGGAGTCACATTCTTCATATGGATCCTTCAGTTGCTGTGGTAAGGATTGTGTGACATTTATGGTATAAAATCCAATATTTGGTTAATTGTCATGAACATTCTTGTACAACAGTGTTTCCTGTGCCAAAGCGAAGAGGAATTTGATGTTCTTTGTCAGCTTATCCAACAGCACCTTATTGAACCTGAGAAACAGCCTTTGTTTGAACTTTGCTATGAGAGACCGCAGCAGTGGTCTCCAGTTGATGAAGGGGCTGAGGAAGCTCTTGGGGCTTCATGTGTTGGTATGTACAATAGAGAAATTCTTGTAAATGTTGGATGTCAATTCAGGTGGATCAGTAGAATCATGCATAATTTAAAAGATGAATGTTAGCTATTGAAATATTCCAGTCAGTTAAGTTTCCGTCAGGATTGCACCCTATTTGGGATGTGTATGGCTCACTGTAATGCTTTTCATCCAGTAAGAGGAATCCCTCTGGAAAAAACATGAGAAAGTAGCCTGAGATGTGTTGAATTTTAGTACTCTTTGTTGTGTTTTTTTTTCTTTCTTTCTGTAAAATAATATTATGAAAGTTAATATATTAATTTATTTTGTTAGAAATATTTTTATTTTCTTACTCATTGTTGGTGCGCTTTTATTCTTACTTGCAAAAAGATGTGACAAAAGAAAAAAGTGCCCTTCAAATATTCAAAATTATAATTTAAACTTTTTTATTTCACTAATTGAAAATCCACATTCATCAAAGAATTTAACACAAATATTGAATTCTGGAATTCTCATCTGTATTGGTTACAGCTTTAAGCACTATTTGCTAATTGAGGAACCCTCTGTCTTGAAATACTCAAGGCATTTTTATACAACTAGTGATCTAATGTACACTACTTTTACAAAAAATCTGTAAAAATATTTAATTAAAGTATATTTTTCAGTAAAAAGAATTTAACACCTTTGAAACTTCATCTATTAATGAAAGCAAAACTTACATTGATGCACAATATTTTGTTCAAAGCCTTGGATGACTTGGGGCGACATTTTGACGATTCTGATGAAGATTTTGAGCTTCTGGGATAACTTCTTGCAGCGTCATACTTGTTCAACAAGGATGAATAAAGAAGTGGCCCATTTAAGCACTTTCATCGCATTCATCTTTTTAGTGTGCCTCTTTGCCATGCGTGTGCCTGGCCCTCCTCAGGATGATGGTGTCGTGTTTACATCATTAGAGGAAAAACAAGAGAAGTGGGGTTTAAATTGAAATAATTCTGACTTGTAATATTAAAATATTCAAGAATGTTGTGCTAGCTTTACGAATCTCTTTTCAGTTCTGATATTGCAGCTTTAATTTGGAAGACGTTTTATTTGTAACTGTATGTTAGTGCAGATATTTTCATTGCCAAGAGCCTTAAAAGTGGCAGCTTGTGTAGCATGAAGACTGAACAATATTTGTCCCATGCTAAATGCCCTGATATATGATATGCATCTAATGTTAACTGGATGTACTTGCTGGTAAGACATTTTAGCCAGTAGTTGCAAATATTTTTGTTATCTTTGTCTGAGTGAAAAATGGGGAAATATTTCATGTACTATGAAAAGCTAATGCTAGCTTTCACTAAATGTAGCCATGAAGTCGTACAACATGAAATTAGGTCACAAAAGACTGCTCCTCTATTAATTCATTCCAGACTTCGATCTATTAATATAAGGAAATTTGTACATGAAAAGTCTTAATTGTAATTTATTGTGGCTCTGTATTGTCTAGTTCTTCTTTGTTGTTTTTTGTTTTTGTTTTTAAGTTAATCCTCATGGCATAAACATTGCAGAGTTCTTTTTAAATACATTTTGAAAATGTTCTTAATATTGATATTAAGTGTTGACCTTGAAAAAATTTCAAGACTAATCATAACTATATTGTAAAGATAACACCCCAGGTAATTTATAAAAAAAAGTGTTTTAATGCAAGTTTGATTGTTCTTAGAGGAGTAGCCTACTGTTCTTCAGCTTTTGTGAAAGCTTGTAAAATTGAAGGCAGATTCACAGATGTTAATTCCTTTTATTATGAAATAATATGAATTAATGGTATCACAGAAAGTAAACCATCACATTAAAAGCACAGATAATTGTATGAAGAACAGGAGTGAATAGCTGTGGAAAGTACCAGATTTTAAAAAGTGTAGTACAATTAGGATTATGCGAATGAATGGGAAGGTGTATGTGTTTCATTTACTTGCATATGTCATTTTATCTGATGGGATGATGAATGCGCAAGCTGTAAAGAAGCTCAATTTTCTGATAATTAGTATTTGCAATGGGCTATGTTCCTATCCACAAGTGCTAGAATATTTTGTCAATTCACTACATATCTAAAAACAAAGTTACAAGAAAATTATGAAGTTGAGCAGGAACACAAATGAAGTAGTTGTTCCTTTGCTAAGGGTTTTGATTGGATTCGAACTCATAAGCAAATGACTTCATGCAACTGTGTAACACTTCCTTTGATTCTTATACATGACAATATGCAAGTAAATGTCTTTGTGAATATTGTGAGTTATTACATTATGTGCATTAACTGTTTTTTCAATTTTATATTCTATTCTGTAATTTGTCAGTTAATTTGAAAGAGATGTATATTATGCTATTTTTCAGTATCCTGAATAAATTGAATGTGTTGAAAAAGTTGAATTTCATACAAATACAAAAACAGTTTTAAATTAGTTTTTAAAACTAGTATACCTGAAATTACATATTTAACCTATTCCAATTACAGGTGTTGTTTCGACTCCTTTATATTTTCAGCTGCTTGTTGCAGAATTATCTGAATATTGTGTTGTTTTTTTTCTGCTTTTAACTCTCATAAACTTGTTGGTAATTAATAATATTTATAAAAAAATCCAAACAATAAAATTTTTAATATTCTCCTTTTTAGTAAATTTCTTAAATGTTTCATTTTTTACTTTCTCATATACATATGTATACATTGAGTATTATGTATAGTATAGAGAAAGTTTTGTAATGGTTCAGAATATAAATTTTGAAGTTTCCACAGAAATACATATTTTATATACTCCTGAAGGTGCTGAAAAAGTATTGTTTTTCCTTTTCTTTTTCTTTCATTCTTTTTTTCTTTCTTTTCCCTTTCCTTTACCTTTTTATCTTCAAAATTTGTGTTTGTGAACAAAACTAGTGCCTAAACTGTTTGTTGTTGTTGTTCCCCCCCCCCCCCCCCCTTCAAAATGAATATATCCTTAATCAATGTTGCCCAACTTGAAACCCTGCAATTTTGAAATAAAATAATTGAATTTTGGGGTCTCTATATGAATCCCCTGGAATATTTTCAAACTTTTGTCTAAATACCCTCAATTTTTTTCATTAAATTTCTTGTAACTTTCTTGTAAAGATGGTATAGGCCTGATTTTCACTGTTAACTCTGAATTTTGAAAAATTGCAAGTGTATACTACACTATTAAAGACAGAGATTATTTTTCTTCAATGGGAAAATAATTCTTAGAACTTAAATTAATAATTTTATATATATACACGCACACACACTCACACACATGAAATTTTGAGAGAAATTGGGCTGGGCAATTAAAAAAAATTAAAAGCTGGATTTTCTCAAACTTGCTCCTAATTTTGTCTTTAAATTTTTGTAAAGATAGATAGTGTTAAATGCGCTGAATATAATGGCATAAATGCCATTTTCATGTATTCTTTGTATATTTCAAAAATTACACCAAAGTGCAGGGGTTGGCTAGATCTATGTGTTGTTTGGGGTGTGTGAATATAATCTTCCCCACCTATAAGAAGTGATACCATGTGACTTGTAGACATAGAAGAGAACAGGAAACTAACTAGTATGAGAAAGTCTGGGCTATTGTATAACACCATTAGCTAATTTTATTTTAATTTTCAGAAAAATTAAAACTTATTTTTTACCTTTTATACTACTTAGTTTCAAAGACATAATTAGAAGGAGCATTACTTTGGATATGAATGGTGACTAATACAATTAGGCTTCACTTGCTTTGGTAAAATTTGTAAATAAAGTATGGTGGCTTTTTGTATTAATTAATTATAGTTAATTTATAACAAAATTTGATAACTGCAGTTTAGTGGTATTTATCTTTAAACATGTAACTCTTGATAACATTTCATAATACTAACAAAGTTCTTAGATGATTCATTTCATGTGATGCACTCATGTTATAAATCTTTTGTCCATTTAACTTCTCACAGGGGGCACACTATGCTTGTGAAGTAGTTTCTTAAATCTCTGGGTTACTGAAATCACAACTGTTCAGGAAAGCACATTGTCATCATGACTTACAAGCATCCAACTTCTTGCATCATGTGTGTGACTGTGATTGATCTGTAAGTCTTGTATTTGCTGCCCAATTTACAATATGTATGCTGCTTTCAATTCAAGTATTTTCTATAATGTCTTCTTCACTGGGTTTTGATTTCCTTTCTCTTCTTATGTGAAATGCCATTGCACTTCAAATTCACACAAATTCCAAATATTTTAGCACATACCTGATTGAGCTCTGACAAACTAAACATAAAGTGGCTATAGCCTTTCAGAATTTAACTGAAACTTAGAAAACCATAGCCATATTAGAGTTGTACACGCGAGCGCTGACCATTCCGGCGTAGACCAGCCCTGAAGAAGACCACTGGTCGAAACGTCGGCAACACAGCCTTCGACGCGGCGTCACCCGGACAGCCAAGATCATTCACATGACTCCGGCCGCGGAAGCCTACGACTTCATCTATTAAAATACGTCAATTTTGGTTATTTTGTTCAGTATTAATATCGGATCATTGGATCGCGTCCGAATGGACCGTCACAGTGTAGGGAAAGTTATGAATTGCTGCGGAAAATCGATTTCGAGATTTCAACTGAAATACGTTTTGGGGTTCCCTAATAATAATAATAATAATAATAATAATAATAATAATAATAATAATAATAATAATAATAATAAATCAAAATGTCCGTCTGTCTGGGAACATCACTTGTATTTAAACCATACGTAATATTTTTCCAAAATGAAAAAACCGCTGTCCATCTCGCTCGAGTCGAATCTTTGAGGTTTTGAAAACAATTCTTTAAAATTTGGGGGTACTTTTCATGAAGCCCTCGGGACCTTTCAATATTTTCTCAAAAACGGCTTCAAAGTTTTCTTTAAATTTCTTGTAAGAATTGAGTAAAATAAACTTCTAAAGGTGGCATAGGAGCAATATACGTAGTATATGGAAAATTTTGTAAAGCTGCGGAAAATCGATTTCGACATTTCATCGGAAATACACATTTTGAGGTCCCCTAATACCAAAAACGTTTGTTTTTTTCAAAACGTCCGTCTGTGTGGTGTCTGTGAACACTACTAGCACCTAAACCATGCGTAGGAGTTTTTTCAAATTGAAGAAACCTATATCGATCTGGCTCGAGTCAAATATTTGAGTTTTGAAAAACATTCTTTAAAATTTAGGGGTACTTTACATTAAGCACTTCTGACATTTTCAAAACAATTTTTTTCAAAACAGCTCCAATTTGTTTCTTTAAATTTCTTGTAAGAATATGGTAAAATACACTTACAAAGATGGCAGATGGCAGATTTTCAGGTTTAACAGTAAAATTTCGAAAATTTTAAAATATTTCAGCGTCTTACCATAACTACAAAATTAAAGATAGAGATTTTTCCTTCAAATAAAATTTGTTCTACACAGCGAGTTCTTTCATTGTCATGAATGTATTTTGAAACTTTTAGTAGTTTATGCGCAATATGGCGTGCAATACGTGCAATTAAAAAAAGTACAAAAATATTGTCACAAATATGGCTCCACATTTTTTTCTTTAAACCTATGATGGGAATAATGCTAAATATACTCCTTAAGTTGACATAAACGTCATATTGCTCTATTCTTTTTTCTTCAAAAATTACAAAAATATATTTTTTTCACTTGTCTCTCATGTCGTTAATATATATATTAGTTGCAACTTGTTCACATTATTCTATTTACGAGTACATGCGCTTTAAATAATGTTCTATACAGTTTCTCGAAAACTCCATATTCAGTGAATATAGCTCAAAACTCCGCATTTTTAGAAACGGTCAAACGCCATATTCTCAAAAAGGGCTCCAATTTTTTTCATTCGTAGAAATCAAAGATTTCGAACGGATAGTGGTAATTGCACTCTTTAATATGACGTAAAGTTCATGTCGATGAATATTTTTGTTGTTCTTTTTCAATAACTACACAAATGTACATTTTTTTAAAGACCTCTCACGCCGTTGATTTGCACATTTCCAGCAATTTGTAAACACTACTGCATTTGTGAGTTAATGTACTTAAAATTACTTCAAATTAAGTTTTTCGAGAACTCAAACATTTTCTGTGAAAAAGAGCTTCAAAATTCGAATTTACAGTAGCGCTTAAACGTCAGTTTCTTGTAAAATGCTTCCAAATTTTTCAAAGAAAATTGCCATTTAGGGTAAGGTTTTACTGTTCTTTAATAATTTTAAAATAATATTTCCTCTCTACGATTAGGAAACCGAAGAATGTCAAAAAAATGTATTTTTGATGGCAATATATGGCAGCAGGCAAGAATATGTAGCAAATTCGAATAGCTAACCAAGAGCGATGGAAATAGAAAACTAATACGGGGAAGTCTGTGCCATTCTGTTGCAACACTAGTTTTCAGTATGCGAAATAACGCGAAAAGTGTGCGAAATATATGTAACGATTGGCGTCTTGACGTCTTTGTTTATTATTTACAAACAATAGTGTTACAAGACTGGGATCCATTTACTTTTGCACAAGTAAGGTATTTCTAGTTATTTGATATTTAATTTATATTCCGTTACTTGACGCATTTCGTTACGCTCACGGTGTGTTAAAAATAGTACACGTATAGTACGATTTATTTGGTTATGCACTTGACGTAAATCAGGTGTTGCAGTTTCATCCACTCAGGAGCTTACGTGTCGTTATAGTCCGCAAGCTCCCGATTGCAAGAAACCGTGAATATCTGATTTACATCAAGTGCATGGTTAAATAAATCCTAGTATAACGGCCGCGAGGTGATTCTTGTCTCTTTGTCGTCCTCACTAAGCTCGGACTGGCTCGGACGACCACGTTCTCGCTAAGCTCGGACGATCAACTCGACCCGTGCCTGAATCACTTGTTTCGCTCCCTTGTTACGTAAACTATTTCACTTCAGTTATTGCAGATAACCGTATCAAGTTATGGGCCACTCCACGTTTCAGAGCTTGAAAACGCTAGAAACGATGCATTGCGATTTGGATGAAATCATTTGATTTGCGTCATGCCGAGAGGTTAGTGCACAATGTTGGTGACAGAATTAAACATAAAAATCGAGAAAATTTTCGAAGCATCTAATTGGTAGAAATGGAAGTGGCAAATGCATATGCGTTTCGAACAACATGACTTGGCAACGATCATTAACGGAACGAGGCAGCATCCGGTAATCGCAAATGCAACAGAGGCAACGCCTGAAGAGGCGAACAAAGTTTCAGATTGGAAGCGTGACAATGCTCCAGCAGCAGAGTTGAGTCTGTCCGTGGCGGTTTTGGTGTTAACCTACAACAATGCCAAGGACATATGGGACAAACAGGTTAGTGTATGTAAACAAAACAGTATTCAACGTGTAAGTTTGTTAATGACAGGTGTTTACAAATTGCAACGTCATCCAGAAATGTAAATTGCTGCCCATGTGGCAAATGAAAGAATATTTGCGGATATGAATATGACTTTCGCAAGCAAGAATCACATGACGTTCCAGTGGAGTTATTGTACAGACAGGTTTTATCCACTGTGGGCATTGAGTAACAGCAATGTATGGGAGTTTCTCGATGACAACAAACACACGACAAATAGTTTTATGTAAAGTTGTGTACAAATGAAATACGACTAAACACTTGTACGCATCATAATCGGGTGGTTTTACAGCTCATGTGTACAAAAGGTCAATGTACATCACGTAAAACTGCAACCAACAAGTTAGCTGATGAAGAAAAGTCTAACACTACAAAAAGGAGAAGAGAATGTTTTTACTGTGGGAAGCCAGACCATATCAAGAAAAATTGTAGAAAATTGAATGCTAAAAAGGAGAATACATCAAGAAAAAATAGCATTGAAGGTTCGGCGTTTCTGGTAATAAAGTGATGCAACGAATGTTATTTAAGATTCAGTATTCCTGACAAGTAACAACAGTATGAAGTAGCGGATCTGTGGGTTGCCGATTCTGGCGCAACGCACTAAATGACTTAAAATAAGCAGTATTTCAACCTACAATAAGTTTACCGTTTCAGTGGCAAATAAAGGGGCTATGTTGACGTATGGTTCTTGTATTGTGGACATTTCAAGAATGGAACAAATGGACTCCCGGACATTTCAAGGATGTTCCAGAAGTTGAAAGACATATGTTTTCTATCAAAAGTACATCTGTACAAGAAATTGGAATCAATATAGAAAATGGGAAAGTTAACCTGTTTCACGGTAAACAAATTGTTGGAACCAGTGAATGTATGAACCGAGTAAATGCATATATCCTACATATGCGAGTTGTAGTGCCGCAACCAATAAAGTAAACATTGCAACACCAGCTTAGACTTTCCGGGTGTGGCATGAGCATTTTGGACAAGATAAACATGTCCGGAATGTGTTAAAAAATAATGACATGAATGTAAGTGCAGCTGGAACGGATGTGCTTTAGCCAAGGCACATAGAAAACCATTGACATCAAGGATGAATCGACTTGATGTTGAAAAACAAATTAATGCAGACGTAAATGGACCGATGTCGGTTGAATCTCGTCAAAGTGAAAGGTATTATGCGTGTTTTAAAGACGATTATAAAATTTTAGTCGTACTTTCTTTTTAAAACACAAGAATGAAGTTTCCAGGTGTTTGGAAATCTTTCTAAACGAGGCTTCAACTGCAGGCCATAAGATGAAGAGTTTTAGGTGCAATGAAAGCAAATAACTTGACTGTGAAGATGTTCGCCGTATCCTGAGCAATCGTGGAATGATGCTGGGATCATGCGTAGATTTTTTCTCCAGTGACACGATCTTCAGTGCTGGCGCTTCGACCAGCAAGTCTCGTAGAAAAAGCTTCTTGCAGCTGCTTTCTCATGGAACAGTTGAGCACTTGCTTCAGGATCATACAAAAGGTTTTTCAGAACAGCAATCGACCAAGCATTATTCAACAGCGATTGAATATTCACATTTCCCATGAACTAGCATATTTACATCTGGTTTTACCCGCAAGATTTTTCAGGATCAGCAAATTTCTCGTACGATGTAAAATACTTTTTTTCTTCAACCCTTTCATTACATTTTAACACTTGCTTTCCTCTTCAAAAGAGAAAATGAAATATTTCATGGAAAAGCTATTATTGGAAAACACAAGGGATTAGGACATCATGTAAAAACAAACAAATCCTTTCTTTCATTTCTAAGCATCATAACGTATCTCAAGGTTTCCTCCTCGACTTAAAAAAATACATATCATTGTTAAGAAAAGTCATACGGCAGGCTAAAATTGTGAAACATGACAGGAATATTTTGAACTCAAATAATAGAACAAAAGCAATGTGGAATATAGTAAAAAATTCGACCAAATCAACTAGAAACCTTATAGAGAATGTTGTTTTTAAAAGATAACGATAGAAATGTAAACGATCCGGCAACAGTGGCTAGTCTCATTAACCACTGATTTTCGAGAATTGCTGCCGATCTCACTAGGAGTCTTCAACCACAAAATTTAGCATCATAAGTTTCCCAAACAATTTTAGACCCGATGTTCGTTAGACCGAAACTTATTCCCATGGAAGTCTCAAAATAATCAGTAGCCTAAAAAATAAATATTCGGCCGGTTTTCATGTGTTTCCGAATTGTTTGTTAAAGGCTTGCGCGCCCGCTATTAATCACCAGCTAACTCCCGTGTATCTTAAGTGTGTGAATCTTTTCTTTTTGTAATACATGTATGTGATACCTTGTCCCTTCCTGCATCCCACGAAGACAGAAAGACAGTGTACAGCAGGGCCAGTTTAACCACCTGTAGGGCCTGTAGCACTTTTATCATGTGGGACCCCTTTTATTAATTTTCCTCATTTTTTCGAGACGTACTTAAGCGCATGGAGTGTAAAATAACTTTAACCCATTTCTGATTATAAAATCGCAAATATTGTATCTCTATGTTTCACCAACAATTACTGCATCTAAGCGTTCACCGTTCTGCTTTCGAGCGAACAAGACAATCTAGTTATTTTTAAGTGAAACACTTTCTCCATGACGATTGAACATTAGATTACTATATTTCCAATCATCGAAGCCCTTAGTAGATGGAGAAATATCGGAACCAATAATGTTGCAAGTAAAGCAAAACAAAGTATCTTAACTCGGCGAGTAGCAGAGCTATTTTCTTTCCTGCTTTGTTTTCGTCGATTTATGAACTTTTGAAAAATAATATTTTTGGAAAAATCTATTTTTTTTCATTTTTACAGTATCCTTTTGCAAAAGTGAAATCTTTATTTTGATATTCTTCATTTCCTTTAACGATTCAATATTCTCGTGTTTTTCTGTTACCTTGGATGCGCATTATCCTAAATCGATAGAGAAGATGCTATAATCGCGATTTGCATAAACATCTTTTTGTTTTTCAACTTGAGAATTTTCGTCTTCATTGTGAAGAGTTCTGTTAAGAGCGTAGGTTTCCGCGGCCGGAGTCAAGTAGCTACAAACCGGGTGACGTCGCGTCCTTGGCACAGGTGCCGCCGCCATTCTGCGACCTTCCTCAGGGCAAAGATGCTGTTATTTTCAGACAAAAGTAAATTTGAAGTCGACGATTCTGAAGTTTCATTTGAAACATGAGAAGACTTACTCGGATGTTTGCAGATAAACGTAGTCAATTTTGGAATTTTAGATATTGCCTCTTGTTCTTTTATTAATTTCTCCTTCATTTTTCTTTTAATAGAACTGGGAGGATAACGTCGCCAGATATCTCTCTCACGACTTGCTATAGCAGAAATAGCAACTATCTATAGCAGAAAAAAATCCATATACATTTCCATTCATATATAAAAACATTTTCAATTATCACAGAAGTACGGAAAACTGTATATCTGCTCCAAAAATTCAATTTTTCTGGTCAAAAAATTTCATAAAATACAATTATTTAATTATTTAATATAAAAGTGAAAAAGATGAAATTAGTTATTATTACTCGGGCAACTTTTCTTGAACGATGGATTGACGATTTCGGGTGGAGTGGGGATATTAGTTACAAAGTCGGTCACTAGATTATTTCAAGTAATGCCAACGTCTGTGAAATGAAAGTCAAAACTGCATCTTGTGCTTAACTTTTTCTGAAGTTTTAGGTGACCCCCTTGAAGGACCTGGACCTGACTCAGCCATTTCTTTCGATATTGACAATAAATCTGAACAGGGGTTCTGCACTATGAAAGCAACTGGCTTTGACTAGCTTCTGTTTCGCGCCAACGAAGTTTTAATGCTTGGAAGGTTGTCATCAGTGCCCGCTGCGAGCTTTTGCCTTCAAATGTTTTTGCACAAGGGAGGGGGATCAAGGTCATCGTTCAAGAAATGTTGCGCGAGTAATATCAACAACTTACAATTTCAAGCTGTATCTGATATTCTAAACAAAACACTGCATGTAGTAGATGCCTATTGTGCTGGTTAAGATGAAAAACTTTCTACCTTGTCATGTTGACACGTTATATTAGAGAAACTGTCGTCCTAAACATTTAACATATTCAAATGCACGTGAGAAAGAAGGAAAAGTATCTAAAACATAAACGTACATAAATACACGATTCGATTTAACATTTCAGCGCCCAAAGCGTAATACCACCTGTATTTCAATCGCACGAAATGGTCGCGTTCGGCTGTTAAAGAGTTACCCGAAAAGTGAAAAACGCGATCTTCCACAGAAGTCGCCTATCAGGGGCGTTTGTCATCAATATGCATAATATGTAAATATAAATATGAAAATAATATTAAAACTTTTTGTCTGCAGACAAACCCAAAGGCGTATCTAGGTATTCAGGCGCTGCCCATGGCATCCATAGAATTTGGGCCTCTGTCAGGATACTTCAAATTAGGATTGTTATTTGTTTTAGCGGGTGTATTCTAAATAGCATCCTTTGTGAGTGGCGCCCATGGCAATAGTCGTCTGCCATACCATAGATACGCCTCTGGGCAAACAATATTTTACAAATCTGAATGAAGATTAATGTGAATGAGACATAAGATGCAAATAGGTAGTATGTAATGATACAAAATGGGAATTTTATGATTTACTACATTGATTGTATAGCCCAGGCAATGCAATAGTAGCGCCTCTCGTGGCATGCACTATAAACTTGAGACCAGATGCGCACGTAAATTTAAGAGTCAAAAGCAATTTTAATATAAAAACATTGAATTCTGATACTCATTCGCCCGTGATTTAATTTATGTGCAGAAATTTAATCAGCAGAGTTAACAGCTGATCCAACATTTTGTCTTTATATTAGAATAACTTAATAAATCACATATTGATATGTGATTGTATAAAGAGAGAGAAAAATGCCATATCATACTTGAAATCGTGCAGATAAGCTTCATTACTCGACGAAATATTTACGTAATAAATACGAACGTAAAATAATCAGCTGATTGTAATTTATGCAGTAACAATACATCGAAACAAACCAATAAATCTCAAATAGTTCCATTTTAAAGCTAAAACAATGTTGTTAGTAAGCGTTTAAAAATAGACTTTAAGATCATTGTATATATCAGTATATATACTTTTGTTTCAACCCTTTTAACTGTAGGTTCACAAAACGCCTAATGGCAAAATATTTTTTTTTCTCCGCTGGTGACATTTGTAAATTTGTGTCTTTGTTGTGATTTTTAAAATCCCATTGCATGTGCTACTGGGAGAAACCGGGACTGGTATAAAATTGAATTAATAATCCTCGACAGTTATTAAGATAGAGGGAGTGAGAGTTTATTATAGTATGGACTATGTTTTACTTTTGTGTGGAAAATCAATTTCAAGATTTCAACTCAGGAATGCCTTATGGGATTTCCTGATACTGACAGTGTGGATTTTTTTGAGCATCCATCAGACTCTGCTTGACCGCTCTTCTGTCTGTGAACAACACACTAGTGCCTAAACTATTTGTAGGTTTTCTCCAAACTGAATATTCCCTTGTCGATCTGACCTGACTCAAAGCTCTACTATTTTGAAAAACATTCTTGAAATTTTGGGAGTACTTTACATGAAACCCCTGAGACATTTTCATAATTTTCTCGAAAATGGTTCCAAATGTTTGTAAAAAATATAGAGGCGGCACAATAGAACGAAATACACTTATGAAGATGGTAGGTATGATTTTTATTGTTAAGTCTGTACTCTCAAAAACTACAAAAGTTTGAATTTTTATGGAGTCTTCCTACAACTTCCATAATGAAGATCGAGATTACTTGTACCAAAGAAATTTATTTTCCACATACAGTTCTTTAATTGTCATGCAGATCTTTTTGAAATTTTTTTCTTTACACTTTGTGTAAGCATAGTTCTAATTGCATATTATCTGTTTACATACATGCCATTTTGCTGTGTTCTCCCTCCCCCAAATTATACAATTGTAATTTTTTTGATATCTTTGTCATGTTAATATTTACGTTACTGGCGATTTGTATACATTATTGCATTTGCGAGTAAAAGTCCTTCAAAATACAGGTTGTAAAGTTTCTGGGAAATTCATACAATTTCTGAAAAATGAGATCAAAATTCCCTTTTTTAGAAACACTTAAATGCCATTTTCTTGAAAATGGCTCCAAATATTTTCTTTAACTGTTTTGTACAGATGTACTAAATAAAATGACAATAATACTTAGATTTATTTAAAAAAAGGTATTTTTGTTTAATCTCTCACATAATTCACCAAATAGATAGCCCAAACTGAAGAGAGAAGGATACTAACCAGTATGAAAAAGTCCATGCCATTCATTAGCACCACTAGTTGAAGCTTGAAACAAGAACACAATGAGTAACTTGTCTGTCCCAGAGGTTTTTCTTAGGAATTTGCTGAAAATGTTCAGTAGCATCATTTAAGTACTGTCATCTATCCACTTTCATGTTTCCAGAGTGTATTGTGAACTACACACTTCTTTTCCTTCAATACCTCCTAATGTGATCACCAGTTATTCAAGTCAATATTAGGGATTGCAAATGGCACATTGAAAAGTAAAATGGAATTTAAAAAAAATGTATAAATCCCTTTTTTCATTGTTTTTAAAGGAGAGGAGAGAAATGGGCAATGCACTCATTGTGAAATGGGCACTTTAATTAAGGCTTTTTACATTACATAAAGGAATTCAACAGAAATTTGTAAGAAAATGCCATAATGAAACAGCAAAATAGAAAGCACAAACCTGTATATGCTATGAACAAATATATCAAAATCATAGAAAAATCAGTACAGATATACTCTGAACTACTCAAAGTTCGATGATATAACTATCACCATAACAACTGCAGGGACATGCAACTTTTTTGTCAGATCTTGGTTTTCATACAGTCAGTAAGGTGTAGACAAACATAACATTTAAAAAAAATATACTAGAGACAGTTTTGCTCGTAAGCTAACAATACCAACAATCAAAAGTACATATCTACATATCTAAAACGTGGAATATATTTTTTTGCCATAGTATTGTAATAATTAGAACTTTTTTTCACGAACAAATCTGTGCATAAACAATTACTTTAAAATAGAAGCTCTGAGACATTCTACAGAAATATCAACATTTAAATGAATATCTTTTTATTAAAAAAATGTAATTCCACTGTGACAGAAACTTTGCATTGTAGCTCCCTACTGCTGTTCAACATTGGTGATATTTCTTCCAGTCTCTATTTAAAAAATAAATTTGGATTTCAACTAAAATGTTTACCAACAAAGTTTCTATTTATGCCATGAATATTGAAAATTCAAAGCATCACAAAAAATGCAGAAAATTTATGGAATGCAGGCAATTAAAAGCTTTTTGTATTTTAATCAATTTATATTCACACAATCATGGTCCACATATTTATTTGCAATTACTATATCTATAGAGGTACGCATAATCTTTTCTAGAAGTTCAAAGCAGCACCTTCACCTTATCTGAAAAGATAACTGGCCATTAAAAGGCATATTCTTTTCAGATTCTCTTTCTATTTGAGATGGAGGAGGATACTTTCCATAAAAGATCAGCCTCTCACCTCTCAAATAAGGTAATGTACACGAATAGGATGTGTTTGAACATTGTCAGAAAGTAAATCCTGCCTATGCAATGACTAAAGAGAAAAGTAGATTATTCATACAAGTAGAAAGCATGTATAGTCCTAGTTAAGACATCATCCACTGTATTGCTTTACCTGCCAATAAATATTTAGATTTGCAGGGCAAACAGAATGGCCCAAGAGTATTTAGAAAAGCAACAATTTTTTGCACACTTCATGATCATGGTCCTATTTTCATATCTTATGAAGCCATTCCACACCAATTCAACCTTCATAAAACATTTACTGGCTTCTCAACACGTAAAAAAAATCATAAAAAAGACATCTTTCATTCAAATTACATTTTCAAAATATTCCTAAAAGTAATATTCAATCTCAATATTTCATAACTTACTGAAGTCCAAGAAAAACTGACTGAGAGATCATGACTGTCTCAATGACCATAAAGGATCTAGTTTACTGAGAGGATCGGATGCATTGGTTGGTTTTTCCACAGATGATGATCCTGGCGGTTGAGGCTCAGGTTCAACTTCTTCACTGCTGTTCTGGGACTTTGAATCTGCACAGAAATAAAGTCAGTGTAATCAAAGAAGCCATTTTTCTCAGAAGTTCACTTAACACTCATAATCACATAAACCTTTTTGTAGAAATTCCAACTGTTCAATATTAATAAGTTATGATTTGGTGCTAGTGGTTTTTTTTACATAAATAAATTAAATTTGTTCAAAGGATTTGTCGCCCTGACCAGAATTCACAAATGAAATTGAAATTAATTGAAGGAGAATAATTATAAATTATTTTATTAATAAAATAGTTTATTCAGCTCTTTTGAAACTATTAGTACTACGAAAGTAAGTGAAAACAAACACCAAACAACATGCTAAAAAAATTGAAGTGACAAAGGCACACATACACATCAATTAGAAAATAACAGGCAAGTATGCTGACCTCTGTCAGTTTAAACTGATTTTGGTGCAAAATTGAATTTTCTGTTATTTTACAATTGTACTACCTATTTACTTTTGTTGAAAATCATTTATAGATTTCAATTTGGTTGAAATCTCTTTAACCTGAACTTAATTATTTTAGTCATTTTGAAGATGACCATAACATCACTACAAAAAAGCTTTATTTACATAAAATTACCAGAAGCCAATTACAATTTCCATTACATAGATTTAGATATAAAATTAAGAGACTTTCTAGAGACTGAATTCAAAGTAATTTAACAGTGGAAAACTATTGAGAAAATTTAATTCAAACAGAACAAAAATATTTAGTATGTTGTATAATGATGCAAGGAAGCATTGGGCATTTACAGAGATATTGAACAGAGATTACGGCAACAAACAATACAGAAAATAATATAAATAAGTCAGAATATAAAATTACATTGATAAGATTGTATTAGTAAATAGAAACAAGAACAGACCTACAAAGTAAATATTATATAAATAATTAATATAGTGTTTAGAAATTAAAATATTTATAAACAAAAACTGACACACAGTGTAACAACAAATAAAGAAATAAGACAAATAGAGGAGAACTAGGAGTGAAAATAAATTATTGGGTCTGTTCAATTGTAAGATAAGACTTAAATGTGGGATGGTTGGGCAAAATAGAGATGTTAATGGTTTGCATAAACAGAAGACGAAGCTCTTGAGGTGTGTGGGGCAGTGAAAAGTGAATAGAAAAGTGAACAGTGATATGACAAACTTATGACACAAGGAAGCTCTGGCAAATGAAGAGCAGCCTGAGCTATGGAAATCAATACAGATGAACTACCATGGAATGAGTTATGAATTAGATATGTGGAAGGGTTGATTTGTATTGGAGCTATCCAAAGCTAGACGCTTGCGTGATAAGCCAGAGGCTCAGGAACAATTAATAACTATTCCAGACTTTGTTCTTTGTGTGATAAGTTTTCCAAGTGAGTGAGTTTCATGTTTCTGGGTGCATCAACTATTTTGGTCATTAGACTTGTAAGTGGAATACCTTATTTACCCGAATATCAGTACTCTCTGAATCAGTACTTCCCTAATTTTGAAGAGGTCCCCTAAGATTTTTTAAAAACTAATTCTTACTATTTAAGTCAAAATAAAATTGCAAATTTCTTATTGACCAGAAAATTGCCTTGTTGATAAGAATGTAAAGACTTATTACTGAACTATCATTTTCTTGTTCTTTAAAATCACTATAAGTGTGGTTTTTGTCACTGTCCTCATCATTTTCAATGTATCAATCTCTTTTCTTTTGGTCCTCCTTCCATGCTGCAACAATCTGACTTTTTTAGCCCCTCTGAAAGTTTTGCACAATGAATTTGCTCATTTCTTAATCTTTTATCAGATGCCTTCTAAGAACATTCCCTTCTGTGTCACTAGATTTTCTATCTGTACCGGCACTTGTTGATGGCCTCTGTTTCTTTAACAATTTAAAACGCATATTCACACTCGACTCATTTGAACAGAGATTCCAACCAGCCTCATCAAATTTGCATCATGTAACAAAATCTCAGTATTTATTTCCATGTTATATTTCATTTGATACAATGCCATTCATTTGAGATACTCTTATTTACTGGCCCATTCAAAAATATCTGTATGAGTTGCCCAGCAAATTTGCGGTGGATGCCAAGAATATGACAGTGAATATAATCACATTGTAGATTCGCCCAATATTTTTACCGTCTTCACAATTTAATGTCAACATTAACAAGTTTCACAACATCGCATGGCAATATAAAAACTTAAACCAAAACCGATTAGACTTAATTTGTGAACATAAGATGACTTCGCATTTTTTGACCAGGATATTTAGCAAAAAAACACGATTTATGTTTGGGTAAATACGGTACATTTTATAACTTGGAGGCGGTGGTGTTCCTCTCCTACTGGAACCAGAGAACAGGCACTGATCTTCACATTGGCTTGCAGAGACATCCTCTAGCGAGGCACTGCCACTGCTGGGATAAGCTCAAAGCTTCCATCTTGTGTGGGTGTAGTACATGTGGGATTATAGTACAAGTGTAAGGGAACAGGAGGGGACAAGGAGATTAAGAAGAAATCATATGTGGTATGTAGCAGAAAATTACAGATCAGAGCAGATGATCACTAGAATTCTCCTCCAAACTTAATTTACCTTAGCTTTATAGATAGTGTTGAAAATCTGCATCATTGGGACTGTAACCCTATGACCTGCACGTCAAAAATGGAGCAGAATAATGGTAGTTGACACCGAGGTAAAACTTTCTATGCGACCGTGTTTAATCATGTATAGTGCAATGAATAAACAGTCAGAATTATTGATCTTCAATTACCTCATTTAAAACAACATTAGCCATATTGCATGTGTTACATGGTGACCTTACTACATTACAAATATTGAAATAGATAATAAGAAAAAATAATGACTGGCTTTGTTGATTGTAGTATTGGCTGTCAATTGAACTGTCTTCCAACAAGGCTCTAAAGAACAATACATATTATGGTTTTAATTTGCTATCAAAGCTGTTGCTTAATGATTCATTCAGTAACAGTGCAAGTGTATTAAGAGTATAGAGATTCATTGGTTTTATTGTGTAGTGAATGGTAATTGTTAATTTATCTATGACATACAACAAACAAAATACTTAAATCAAATACAGAAATTTTGAAGCAACACTACAAAAACTGAATCAAGCGAAGCCATTTGTATAATAACATAAGGTCACACCACTCAACCAAAATATACAATGCAACATTCATATTGCATTACAACCAATTATTCTTGCATACTCTTAGTCAATTCATGCTACAAATAAAAAGCAGCTCTCAAATTAACAAGCAAAGTGCTCCCTCTCATTTCTGTGCAGGTGATTTCACACTCATTTTCCCCCTCCTCATTCATGAACTTAATAAAATGATTTCTTCATAGAAAGCAGTAATCAAATTTTTAAGAAAACATACAAAATTGGTTGCAAATTTCAGTTTTGAAGAAGAAGTCAGTTCCAGCCACAAGCATAAATTTAGGATAATCATTAAAATAAAAATATTTTTTTTACCAGTGTTGACTTGAAATTTTATCAACCTTTGCCACAATTATCTCTCTCTCACACTAATCAGTGTGTTTCTTATGTTTGTGACAAATTTCATAAAAATTACTTGTTGTATTATATTTAATATGATTTTATTATAGTGTAACTTTAATCACAAGCAACAGGAATTTTAATCTTGTATTTTGCAGCTATGTGTTTCTTGACATTTGCTAGGAAACATAAAATATAAAGAACTGAAAGAGGAGAAGGATATATACTGTATATACATTTGATTTATTAGTGTTAGTAAATGGAAAATTATAGAACAACAAAATTTTATTTTTATATATTACATATTTTCATTTATAAGCATTCTCTATATGGCATCGGATTGTCAACTGATTCACTTGTTTGAAGATTTTGGTACTCCCTATTAATGATTTAGAAACTGGATCTGATATGAATGGTATATCCACAATTAAAATTAATTGTAAAAGCAAAATTACTGTACAACTTTCTAAAAAAAATTCTAGTAGATGTTTCAAATTGGACAAAATTCACTTGGAATGTATTCATGCAAACAAAATTAAAATACTGAAATATGAAAAATGAACCACGTTACATTTACAAATCTAAATCTGAAAACTTTCTTGATATTCAGAAATTTAAGTGGGTCAATAACAATTTTACAAACCGATATTGTCAAAAAGAGTAAAAGTAAAAGCACTATAACAAAATCTTCACCCAAATATCAGTTACATAACCTTAACCATGGAATATATCACAAATAGTCATCCAGAAAGAACCATCGAGTTATTCACTGGCTTTTTATTAATTAGCACAGACTATAATAAGAGAGAAAAACCATGCAATTTTATTGTGTACCATCTAAAAAATACTTTGATATTGAATCACTTTGTGTGTCAAATATATTTTGGTAATGAATGGGAAATGTAAGTACATGAATAATGGTCAGACTATTAGACCGACCAATTCCAACTAATTTTAAAAACCTCATGTGAGTTTTAGGAGTGTTATTCTATCATTACAAGAAGAGTGTTTGTACTTATTCTACTGGTATGCGACTAAATAGCAAGCCTAAGGCTGAGAGAACTACCTAACCCCATGCGGTCGAGCCCTGACTGCAACTGACTCAGGTCTGCAGGGGCCCCCAGCAGGAAGTCCTCGGATGGGTGGCGCGTGTGGCACTTGGTTCCCCGGTTCCTCTTGTCCTCAAAGGATGAACGACTGGTCAGGATGCCTCCTGCAGGCAGGCATCACAGCATCATCCAGTGACTACTTCAAAGGGGGAAAAAGTGCTGCTCTGCACACCAGGGGGTATTAAATGTGATTAAATTTCAATTCAGCAAATAAAGAGGAACTTAGGGCAAGAAAGGGTTGCTGCTCTGTTTGATAATACAGATGATAATACACAAATGTTTATTTTATCAGAAACTTTGATTTCTGATTTTTTCTTCTCCACACACAAACTTTGCAGGCATCTCTCACATATTTTTCCCTCTATTATAACCTTATGGAGAAATGTGTCAAACAAAAACTGAAGTTCTGGACCCCTTTTTAATAAACATTCAATCCAATATGTAAATAATAATAAATCTAAAACTATTGGAAAAATATGGAAAAATTATGGGAAGAAAATAATTTTTAAGAGAAAATGCATTCTTGATAAATACAAATAAATTACTAAAAATGCAAAGCTTCTTAACATGCAGAATTCAATGTAATAAAATTGTGAATGAAATTCTATCAAAAATTTCATTTTTCAATTATTGAAATAAAAATACAATTATATTAACTGAAGATTTAAGATATTGATCACATTTCATTTTCATTACATTCATTCCCATTTAACTTACCCATTATTTTAATTAATTTCCATACCCTTAATTCCCATCGCAACCATTTAACTTACATTCATAACATAAAGTGCTCATATTCCATGATTATGTGTAAGTTCATTCAAAAATAAACTGATTGTTTTTTGTTTGAAGGGAAAAGTTGTGAACATTTTCCATAAAACTGATTTCATAAAAGATCTATAGATAAGTACGAGTAAATTGTCATTTATAAATCAAAAGAGGCATGCACAGTAGCAATGTTTTTCAGTTCCTACCACAATGTTAAGAAGAATTAAAACCCCCTGCATACTAATAAGTAAAATAAGTACATGAGTTATGATGTGGAATTCTCTCTTCGTGAGAGATATTGAGTTGCTGTTGTTCAAAAGCACATGAAATAATTGCTGACTGCATCAATTATTAAGAATAAGAAAAATCCATCATCTATGTGTCAGTAATAGTCAGGCACTTAAGAAGTACATGATGATTACAAAAGCTTGTTTCCAACAAAGCAATTTTATAGAGGTTTCTATAAAATATTCCATATTTTCTTGAGAATAGGCCTCGCCTAAACCCAGACAACTGTACTTTATGTGTTAATTTTTGCAATAATGTCATTTAAAAATTCCTAATTCCTAAAATTCCTTGCAATTTTCTTTGTCAGAAGGTCCTAAGAAAATTGCTGGTGGAATATTGGAAAAAAAAAAATTGTTGTAATTTGTAATATTTTGTACAACTTTGTAATATTGTTGAAAAATAAAAGATAATTTTTGAAATATTTCACCATTTTGAGATACACATGTATTAACCTCCCTTCTGTTTTTTGTTGGCAATTTTGGATTAAAAAAGGGAGGCTCATATTTGAGAAAATACAGGATTTTATAAAAAACTGGTTTTAAAACTATCTCAGTATTCATATACAACATGCGTGAGAAAATGTAAGCTATATCTAATTGAAATGCACTGGTTTTGATTCATAAGCAACTTGTGGCAAGCAATGGAAATTTTTCTCTCTTTTGTGTGAAATACATTGTAAAAATAAAAAAAAGAAAAAAAAAAAGAAAGAAAGATACTTTTGCTACCATGCAATTGAATTCAAATATATTCACATTTATTTTCACTCAAAGCATTGGGATGTAAGTTCTACTGAAACTTACGCTTCATAAGTAGATCCTGCGCATGGTACAATAAAGCTTGGTAGGCAAATTGGAGATGCTGTCTATCCCTCAAGCAGTTCTTGCGATGTGAGGATGCAGCTGCAGCTACAATCACTAGATCAGCCAGACCCCTCCCTGCTTGAACTTCTAGGAGTGCTGCAGCCAAAACACACAGTAGGCCGGAACGACCCACTCCAGATAGGCAGTGTACTACAAGAGGATGCCACCCTACACGTTGCTGCCTGTGCAAGCTTAGCACTTCCAAAACCAATGCAAGAAATGGGCCTGGTGATGACGGAAATGAACTGAAAAAATTACATTTACTTTTGTAAGAGGATGCTGGTAGAAGTTTTTTGTTATGCTATTAGGGCATTTTAAAACCTCATTTAAGGTATGCAGAAAATCATAAACTTATCACATCAATTTTATTCTAAGGAATAAATGGATAAAATTAAATTTACGAAGGAACAAACACACAGGATCCTGAAAGTATAGACTTCAGCAGCCAGAGTCTGCATCTACTTGGCTGTCCAGGAGATGCTGCATTCAAGGCACAGATGCCAACATTCCAGTCGTCATCCTGTGACCTTCCTCAGGCCGAATCCATCTCCACACATTTCGCACTGGGGGGATCCAGCATGTCAACCAAATCATTGGTATCTGTGACAAGTATGCAGCATCTCCCAGACAGTCAAGTAGACACAAAGGATCCTCTCAGCAAAAAGAAAATAAATGTTGCAAAGATTTCACATTTAAGATATTACACAAAGCAAACAAGGTTTTGAATCACAGGCAAATAATAAACACAAGAGAAGGAAAAAAATTAAAACCCCTAATCAATTTAACTTTAAAGCAGTAAAATAGCCATACATTTCATCAGAATTTAAAGGACAAAACCCATCCACAAGAAAATTAAATCAATTTAAAAAAATAATATTATATCATTAAAAAAAAGAAACAAAAATAATTTGTAGCATTTATATTTTCAATTAATATTAACTATTTCTTACAAAGGATTTTTATTAATTAGCAACATGTTTTTACATTAGATTAGCCAGTGTGTAAATGGCACTGAGCCTCTGACTGAAGGGATAAACAGCATTGAATGACTGCAATGTTATGAGACAAAAATTAAGGGAGGAGTACTCCAGAAGATTATTTAGTCACATATACAACAAGGAAATAAAGGATAATAAAACAACGAGGAGGATAATAAAACAAGGAGAAGGTTGACAGTTTGTGGTCAGTCATCTAACCTATGAAACATTTACAGTGTTGTCACCTCAAATTACAGAACAAATTAATTGTTTGCCTCAAAGCTTGTAATTAATCAGCTATGTATCATTACATGTGTGGTGAGTGAGGTTCATCATGATACAAGATATTGTGTGAGCAGGAATTGGGAGAAGCATGTACTTTTGGCATTATTGTTATTGTTCATTGAATATAATTGCAAGGTAGTTATATTGTAATATTGTAGGGCACATAAAACATGACAACAGTGTGCCTCTCTCACTGCCTCCTTATCAATCAACCTCCAATTTTATTTGAACCGTAGTAATGCACTATGCAAATGCCTACCTTCCAGGCCATCCAGTAAACTGCAAATGTACAATAACACGAGTAACTCTAGTGTCACCACATGTTATGGACAAAATCCTTTCCACCCAGTGGGCCCTAGTATTGCAACTTTGAAGAGTTAGTCGGAGTCTTCCTGACACCATTTCCTGGGACTTGTCAACAGGCCAGTACACTTGACCTGAAAGCTAAAAATATTCCTTCTGTACAAGAGTTTTTCTTTCAAGGATGAAGTAGGATGTTCAAGCAAACTATTTTTGTCAAATTCCATTTGCTACTAATGCTCTTGAGTTTGTAACAAAGAACTTACCTCTGCATCACTCAGTAAACACACCACAACTTCAACCTGTTGCTCCATCACCATGGTCCAAAAGTCACTAATGGTGGAGGGAAGAGGTGCTTGAGTCAAAATAAACGGAGGAGTCAATGGTGTTACATCCTATAAAAACAAAAAATAACTAATGTTCATAAGAAATATATTAGGAAGGGCAGATAAATTGCTCTCCACACTTACCTTGACAAAGGATGCATTGATGTAATCATCTTTGGTTGATGGCAGTTCCACCCGAGAATTGTCATACGGTAGGATATCTGGGAAACGATTCTTCATTGGATAGCATCGAGCCACTGATATACTGCGTTTGTGGGCATCCTTTTCCTTTACATGTACATTAAACAAAAAGAAAACCTTTTATTAAGTTGAGAACATTTGGTGATACCAATATTCATACAGAATTTATACTAATCCTATTTCAAAGAAGATATGAAAGAAAAGAAAGGCTGCCAACAGATATTTTATTCACAATTTGTATGACATTTTGTTTCAAGTTTTCATGACTTTAAAGAAAGGGAGGTCAATTGAGGGATCAATTGAATGGGATCAAAGGGAGGTCAAGGATGATAATTCCCTGCTACCATCCTGTCGACTTTCTTGAAAATAGGAATGATAGTCACTGAAACCCAATCCAACAGAAAGCAACCTTTCATGGATCGTTCAAAAAAGTTGGCCAAGTGTGGAAGTGCAATGATTAATCAGGAAGAGATCAATCCTGTTGGAGCCCATAGACATGTTATCTTCGATTTCCATAAGAAGCTTATGGACTAGTGGAGTAGAGAAATGGGCATCACAGGGGCTGGTTTGAATGTGTGAAAGAGCTATGCTGATTAGTGGATCAGTTACTTCATGCACAAAGACTCTAAATTGATTTGCTAAGATCTTAGGAATCATAGCGGGATCGGAGATCATAAGGCTGCCTGAATTAACTAGAGTACTAGGTGGAGCAGATTTGGTTCTCAATTGGCTAATTTGTAAAAACTGGAGGATATGAGTTCTTCTTCATAACGTGCATATTGGAAGTCAAATGCAGAGTTGACCTGGTTTTGCAAGAGTTTATAAGCAACAAATTAAGTAGTGTTATACAAGTCTTTCCTTTACGTGTTTAATCTGAGATTTCTCCTTCAGTACTACCAGGTGTTGAATCAACAATGTCATTCATGGTTTGTATTGTAGGACTCTCCTGTATTTACATGTAGAATCACGATTTATCCACTTTTTCAATACCAGGGCATGGCAATATGGATTTTTCTGTCGAAAATTCTCTATTTTTTGGACCACAATTACAATACTTAGGAAGGTTTTCAAAAACTCAAAAACGGCGCTCACAGAAAGATTTCCACAATTAGGAGGATCATATATAAACGCCTCATCCAAAAACATGACACAAGTGTGCTAGCCCTTACTAAGCAGCTGCAGTAGATGAACGATAGACGAAAACCAGCAGGAGGACCACCTCTCCAATGTAAATTCCGCTTAATAACAGCATTCGCATTGGAGGGGATGTCACATATAATGAAAAGGTGAAGTGAACTTACACATAAAAAACATAAGTGTCTCACGATTTATTTACATTGGAAGATATTTTGACCATAGACTTCTTAACAGACCAAGTCAATTAAAAATTTTGAAATAAAGTCTTAGAATCATACAATTAAAAGTTTTTATTGCAACCTTTTGAGATATCATCTTTTTTCCCCTATCTTCAGTCATTTAAAAAAATAAAAGTATTCATATGTTTAAATAAACATGAACACCAACCAGTGCGAAAGCACTTTTACCACAGTGATCACGTAAAGAGAATGAAACAATCACAACCAAATTGGAGAAACAATGGGCTGAGAGTGTTATGAGGTAGTAGAAAAAGTATTTGAATCTAATTTACTGCATAAATAGAACTAACCCTTTCTATCTCACCTGCAAATCGAGGAGTTCTTTCCACTTAATATCCAAAGGAGTAGGGCCATTCAAAGTTTTTGATGTGAGACCTTCTACAAACTTCTCAAATTTTTCCACATCTTGAACAAACTGATTGAGTAATTCCGGGTCACTGTATGGGTCTTTCCCAGACACTTTACTCAGGCGACACTCTGCTCCTCGACATCCTTCTTGACCCTATAAAAACATGAAGGACGAACTGACTAAGGCAACTACCAAATCTTGAAATTCGGAAGTACTAGTAACTAATATGTACACAATACAATAAATATTCAAAATACAATACTTTCTCTATTCTACATAGTAAAAGTGAAAGTAAAAAGGATACTGAATATGAGACAAAACGTTCACACTTGTTAAATAAATACAAAATTAATATGATAAACTCAACAAAACTATAATAATTATTATTTTAATTTTAATGTTTATAGAGATAAAATTGATAATAATTATATAGAAGAAGATGGTTCAAACAGAACTGTGTCACAATCTTCTTGAAAAATGGGAGGATGACCTCCAATTTCCTTAATATTATTAGTCGATACTTTCATTGCAACAAAACAATTAATTATTTTTTTGTTTAGTTAACTAAATATGCTCATTACTTCCATGAAAAATCTTTGATTATCTTAATGTTAATAGCACGTATGCAATTGAAACTCTACTACTATCAATCATAATTCAGAAACGGATCAAAATCGTGTAATTATGACATTGTAGGCATGCACACACACATGTGGCAAAAATATTTTGTCGGCCATGAAACATGAACAAAAATGTACATCACAGATTATGCATTTCCAGAAACTACATATGAACAACGAGTGAATAAAACAAATTTTGTAAAGTAAACATTGGTTTTGGCATTAGGCGATTTTAAATAACATTAAATATGTACCATGAATAAATTGTTTTACACGTAATACATTTGGTCTTGACACATTACAAATGTAAAAAATTAAGTCAGTTGTGTTAAAAACATATGCCAGCAAAACTGAGTCAGAAGTGACTCATTTTTGTTACTTTCTAATATTAATACATGGTGTATTCTCTCTCATACCTGACTTCACCTTTCGTGAGAAGTAATGATTACATGGCTTCGACAGCTTCTTCCAATATTTTGTCAAAATATTTTCAATATCTTACATTTGCAAACATTTCTTGTAAATAAACAATGCAAGGCTCACTGAAATAGGCATTTTTCAGAAGCTATGCAACATCAAAAATATGCATTGAATGCTAAATATTTGCATCAATGTATCAAAATTTGAATAATTTTTCAATGGAAATTAAGAAATATTGAATGTAACATGAGGATCAAGGGGTATAACTGTACACGTGGTAAATAAGAAAATTTGTGCCTATCGTCATTCGTTTTCTTGAACACATTCATGCAATTATACCTCTATCCACTCCTTTCATTAATTACTATTTTGACCATTTTTTAAAATAAAGTACTATCACTTTTGTCCATTTTAATGGTTCATTTTATTGAGATGTCATAGTTAAATTATATGAAAACATTTCAATAGTTGATTCTTGCTTGCATATGTGACTGCGCAATGAATTTGTAACTAGCAAACATTAATGAAAATGTCAGGGAAATTGCACAATTTTCAACATTTAAGAAATATTTTAGGTTAATTTAATGCAAACTGTACCTCATTTTCAACAAGATGGTCCGCATCTCCAGACATAGCACCAGTTTTCGTGGGTCCCACTGGGCTCTTAATGACACCAGGTTCAATCACTGGAACAGTATCTGCACTCAGAGGAACATTAGGAGCCACAATGGGGGCAGGAGTGGAAACCGAAACAGAAGTAGTTGTGGAAGTAGTAATAACAGAGACAGGTGTAGGAGCTGAAGCAGCATTAGATATTGCACTTTCAGAGACTTTTGATACAGGTAGCTGTTGAGGTGTCAAAGGAGCCTGATTTAGGGAAAAATCTAATCCAGCAAGAAGGTCTACATTGGATGATTTGGAAAATGTAGGCGCAGTGGTAGTGACAGCAGTAGGAGTGGGAACTGAATTAACTGAACTTGTAGCAGTAGTGGGTTCACTACTTGCAGTACTTTGACCTGAAGCATTAGGGTACATGTAAGTGGTGGTTGTGGTTTGTTTGCCTCCGCACGCCTGCATGTAAGTCATGTTCTGAGGGTCAACAGGTGCAGGTGCCACCTGTGCTGCTGGACTATCAAGACTCTGGTAACCATAAGGAAGTGTGTAATATGCACTTGGGGAATATGCATTTGATGTGGGATAACCAGAAGGTACAGCATATGTTGTATTGTATTGCGCAGCAAACGTCTGTCCTTCAATTCCTGTTTGGGAGGAGCAGGTTTGAGAGGTGGGATAGCTACCAGCATTTGTGTAATAGGATGCAGAAGCAGCAGCTACATACGGATAGGCAGAATAGGCGCTGGCAGGGATGTAACGGGATGGAGAGTTCTGCGATGGATGTTGGGACTGCTGTGGTTGCTGTGGTTGCTGAAGTTGCTGTGGTTGCTGCCGCTGCCACTGGTTGTCACCACTACCTCGGATTCCTTGTTGGCCTTGATCTTGAGATGAAGGCTGATGAGGATGAGTGTTGTCACTTTTGTTGGACTTCTGTCCATCCAGCTGAAACTGTGATCCTTGATGAGAGTATTGCTGAAACTGAGTTTGGGGCTGCTGAGAATACTGTGATTGTTGAGGCAGTTGTTTTTGAAGATACTGAAGCTGTTGTTGAGAAGTCAGTTGCTGTTGCTGCTGTTGAGGAGTCAGTTGCTGTTGCTGCTGTTGAGAGTAAAGTTGTGAGTTCTGTTGTAATGTATAAGGCTGCTGCTGTTGGGTATATTGTTGTGGTACTGTTTGCTGTGATTGAGCTGGCTGAGATTGGAGAGGTTGTTGGGGTAGTTGGGGTTGCTGTGATTGTTGAGATTGATTTTGCTGTTGTGTTTGGGGTTGTGGCTGTTGCTGTGCAGGTTGCTGTTGCTGTTGTTGTTGTGATACTTGTTGATGCGACTGTTGCTGCTGTTGCTGCTGTTGCTGCTGCTGCGATTGAGGATGTTGAGATTGAGAAGGGTACTGCTGGTACTGAGAGTACATTTGATAAGCTTGTTGATATTGTTGCTGTTGGGACCACTGTCCATCATAAGACATAGTTCCTTGGATATAATTACTGGCAGTTGCTGGAGTTGCCTGAGGTTGTTGAGAAGCCAGTGGTTCTTGAGAAGCGAATAAACGATCATATGTACTCTTATAAGGTTTTGATGTACCAATGTTTGAAGGATTTGTAGCTGTCAATCCAGTTGATACACTTGGATAGCCAGACAAGGATGGAACTTCACCAGATTGAATTGACAGATTCATGTTAGTTGCCTGATAAGTTCCTGTTGGATATGCAGCAGATGCTGCTGCTCCTGTTGGTGCATAACTAGTTTGCGGCAGAGACTGGGCAACAGATGTTGCTTGATTTTGATATGTTCCTGTATACATGTAAGCAGGGTTTGTGGCAGCTGAAGAGACTGTGGCACCAGTATCATAAGCAGCTGATGTCGGTGGCATGTAGGAACCGTACTGTTGGTAAGTGGGAACTACTGGCTTGTACTGGGGCTGTGGTGGTGTTGGGTAGGCACCAGAAGCATTTCCATATGCAGCTCCAGCCAAGTAACCAGGAGGATATCCCCCACTTGTAATTCTAGCAGAAACATCTGGCTGATATGGATATTGTGAAGATCCTGTAACAGCACTCGATTTATCTGTGTCTGATATAGCTGGCACTGTTGGAGGAGCTTTTGCAGAAGGTTCTGTTTGTGATACATCAGGTCCTTCTGACCCAACTGGTGCTGGACGTACTGGAGGCAGGGCCCATTGGGAATGGGATGATGTCACGGTGCTCACCTAAAGAGAGGAAGCAGTTGTTAAAATTATGCAATTCCACATCCATCATTTTAAAATTAGCACATAATGAAACAACCAAACTCTGAATAGAAGACATTCACAATTGTTATAACTACTGACCAACTACAATCCAATTGGCAAACACTTTCTTGTATTTCATGAGTAAATTGAGGGGATGGCTGGAGAAAGGGCAAAACTTGAATTATGACGTTCATCTGTAAAACGTTTCAAAATGTTCTTTGGGTGACTTTCCACTACCCCTCCAAATAGTAGTGCACCCACCCCAATAGATAGTGTTTGAGAGACATTTGAAATACTGAATAGCGCCTTTGCATTATTTTGCATTATTGCAAGCTTGCATTATTTCGTTTCCCAGTGTTTAGAACGTCAATAGGATGACTGTGATAACAGGTGTGAATTTGTCCAATATACCTGATTTTTCATCAAATAATAGTGAGTTCAAGCATCCAGATGATAGTGATAGATCTTCAGATGCTTATTTACATAGTGTTAAAGATGAAAATAAAGATCATAAGAAGAAATCTCTTCCGAAAATCAGAAAACAAGAATTGAAGAAAAGACGCCAAAATAGTGGTAAAAACTACATCACCAGTTCATTTATGTTAAGGATTTACTGAAATATTCAACTGAAATATGAATATATTTACAGAAATTGAACAAATTGATGAGTGTGTAGATTCTGTATATTCAGAAATTAGTAAATATCTGCAGACTTTCTGAGAAGAAAACATTTATTTATTTTAATGCACTTGATACACTTGGATAGCCAGATGGAACTTTACCAGATTGAATTGACAGATTCATGTTAGCTTCCTGTTGGATATGCAGCAGATGCTGCTGCTCCCGTTGGATTGTTATATGTAAGCTTGTTATATGGAATAAGGGTACATTTTAACACTTTCAAATTAATTAAAAACCACACTTTTTAGCATTTGAGTTCATTTTTTGAGCTTAATCAGATACTAGTATGATTTTTCATGTGATATATAAGTATTTTTATTTCATACGAGAAATACAGATTGTGCACAGTTTTCTACTGAATTACGCCCAAGATTTATAGTAATTAACAACATATATAATTAACAACATAAGATCTTATAATGACAAAACTCAACAGGCAAAACGAAAACAAAATGATCCACTTATTCTCTAACCTAACAAATGGATTGTAAATAAATAAAACTACATGGCAGTTGGCAAAAATGAGTATTAAGATGTACTTAATTAGCATGTTGAAGACTTATAGTGACAAATCAAAACAAATAATAAGACACACAAACAAAGTGTGGTCTAGAGATCAATTAACAAATGACATAATTTCTTGGGCCAATTTGCACTGCATAATTACAATAGTTTCTCTTTAAAACTCATCAGAAAGTGAGGTGAGAAAGTAAAAAAGATTACTTCTGACACTACCTGAAGAATTATTAGTGCTGTGAAAAATTACCTGGTCATAGTAAGGAGATTGGCCTGAACTAGAAGAAACAGCATTTGATGTTGAAGGAACAGTGCCAGTCGTGATGCCTGCAACAGGATGTACATAATCGGCTGGATAGTACATGGGCATGTCCGCAACAGTTGCAACTGGTTGAGTTCCAGCACCATATCCTCCCACTGCAGCAGCTGCAGCAGCAGTAACTGAGGAACCTCGCTTCATGCTCTGCAAGTAGTCTCGCAACTTTGGCCCTCCACTGCTGGTGCTACTTGAATCAACACTCATGGATTCTCCTGTTCCAATTGCTACTCCACTACCTAAAATGAAACAAGTTTACAACATTTTTTTAAAATGTGTTTACTTTTCATGTTCTAAATAGCTTCCAAGAAAATAAATACAATTAGAGTGAAACCATCAAATAACATTTTTTTAAGGGGGCAATGAATTGTGAACACTGAATAGACTATAAAGAGGAAAACATTTGATCGATAATTATAAAACTAGAGTTAAATTTTACTGAAGATATCATCACTTCATCAAAATTCTTTCTATTATTAGTTTCAAGATAGATTTCATTACCTTCAAATCTACAGAAACAGATTTTACCTCAAAAGGGATCATGAAGCTCTGTCTTTAGAATTGAAAATATATTTAACAAAGTATTGAAATTACAAGTATCATTCAGTATATCTGGTTGCTTTGAATTGAAGAGTCTTAAAGTGGACAACAATTTGATTGATGATTTGATGATCACCATGATTCAAGGTGAGAGGATGCCACAGCTGAGTATGATGACGAGGGTAGTGAAATTAAGGCATGTTAAATAAAGATAAAGAGGTGGTGCAAATGCAAGAAATAAAGATCTTGACACTTAGAACAACATTTAGAGAAAAGGTTTTTCTTTTCTCTAAATCACAATAGTTCATTGTTTCTTTATTGCTCTTTCTGGGTATTTTTTATTTCTTTGGAGAAATATGTTACTTAATTTCTGAGAGTTAAATAATCAGATATTTTCAGAAAGAATTTGATTTTGAAGACCTTCATCATAAAGAATTATTTATAAACTCCCATGTTTATAGTAGTAAATACACAGCAATGCATTAAGAAGTAGAAATAACAAATTATGATTTTTTTCCTTTTTTCTGCAAAGGGGGCAAAGTAATTGCAGGAACTTATACTACAAATCAGGAAAGTGGCGGTGGTACTACTGCAACAAAGCAGGGTAATGTGCTTAATTGAACTAGTTCGCTGAGAAATACAATGATTTAAATTCTTGATTGTGATGTTTAGAGTCATCATGAAAATTAATATACAGAACTTGTGAATCAGTGGTATGAGAAATTTTTTTAACTAAAAACAATAAATATACTTAATAAAATAAAATTTTTCCGTAATGACGTTTACAGAAAATAAAAGTTACATTCCACACTGATTACTTGTAGATCTCTAATTTTCCCATTTCAGGAAATCAAAATATATACAAAAATATATTTATATATTTGATGCAAATTACATACAACAGAACTTCCTTACTAATATCTGGTATACTGTTCTTCACTTTACCATTAATTTACTAATCATTACAATGCAAAATGCCTCATCAACTTTCATTAGTGTCTTTTTATCTCTACAATTCAACAAGTAAATTTTCCTTATCAGTTTCTACATCTATTTGAATGAAAGGTTTTCCACAAGTTCAATATTTTCAAATGATAAATTCAACACTTGAGAGATGTCTTAATAATAAAAAAACTTTTCTTCACAGTCTACTTACTAGAACCAGCAACTGGACTTGCAGAACCTGGAACAGCTGCAGCAGCAACAGCTGCTTTAGAAGCTGCCGGGAGAGCCTTTGCCAGCACCTGCTCTCGTTCTTCTTCTTGTACTTTGCAAGCACTGCGCACACGCTGTAACAGTTTGCTCACATTCACCTCTAACTTTCGGTAGAACTCTAGGCCTTTGCTTGATTTAGCCAGAAGGTCTTCATATGCGTCATATGAAGCAATCAGAGCAGAAATAGTAGCTTCACGCTTGCGCACTGCTTCATTTGTGGCCTTGCGTGTACTGCCATAACGAGCATATGCATCAGTAAGGGCACGCAAAATATTGTCTTGAGCAGCTAGATTTTGTTCAACTAATGAAACCTGCGAACATTATAAAGATATGTACAAAATGTAATACATGCACAAGACTGACATAGAATTTAACTCATGGAATATGCACAGCAATTCAAATAGCATAGATGAATATAATAACTCTTTTAAGTTTATTTTTTAACTTCAAAAACTGTAAAAGATATTTCTGGTGTGTGTGTGTGTGTGTGTGTGTGTGTGTGGGGGGGGGGGAAGAAATGCTCCATTTGAATACTTTTTCTCTCATTTTAATATGATTTAAACCAGAAGAGCAAATTTGAATATAAAATAAAATCATTTGAAACACACTTAAAAAATACACTATTTGCCATTGAAGAGATAATAAAAACTTTTTATAACCGAGTAATTTATACGTGTTCGACATAATTTTCTGCAGAACTCATCCTCAACAGCATCAGCATCATGAACACAGGTGGTTAGGCTTCTGCACCTATTCCTTTTGTGCTTGCAATAGACTTAATGGTTTATCCATCTTCTTCTTCTTCTTCTTCTTCTTCTTCTTCTTCTTCTTCTTCTTCTTCATGTGTTGAATTATTGTAGGGTATTTGCATCTTCTTAACACGTTCCACCCATCTGGCTTATTCCTTCTTCTTTATTGCATTTTTTACTTCTAATTTATTTCAATGTCTTCATCTATTTCTTTGCTAATCTTCTTTAGATTTTCCTAGTGGAGGTCTCAAAAATGCAGCTTCTATTTATTGTTAATCACTTTTTTTCAATGTCCATACTTCAGACTTCTACATTGGTATGCCTGTAATTTTATGCATTTTAAGCTAGATGTTTGACCATGTCTTTTCCAAAATGCATAAATTGTCCCATTATTTCTATTAAATTTATTTATTATATTATCAATCTCTTTCTGTTTTGTCCAATTATCATTTCTAAATAGTTAATCTATTTATTTAGGGATGAAAGTTCCTATTACTATTTTTCCTCTTCATAACTCATTTCCTTGGAATCCGATTACTCTACACTTACTGACTGCAATTCCCCTTTTATTTTCCAGAGTGTGCTCTTTGTGGTGCTTCCACAGAGTCTCTTACGAGTGAGCGGTCATCTGCATTAAATGATTTGCTGCATTGTGATGATTTTGCTGTTTCTATTAATCTGTATCCCTTTGGATTTTGTTTCCTTCCATTTCTTTGTCAAGTGGTGGATGTACACGTTGAATAGTCTAGGAGAAAGCCCACAGTCGCATCTCTGTCCTTCATTAGTACTGAATATCTTCTTCTTTTCTATGGTGTTGCTTTTGTTTCTGCAGCAAGTTTTGATGCCTTTTATTATTCCTTTAGTACTAGTCCTTTTTCTAGTACTGATCATAACATCTCCTTAGGCGTTTTCGTAGTCAATCAGGAGATTAGTATATTGAGGAGGTTTGTTACTTCCTTTTTGCCTATTAGATTTTGAAATGTTTTCTTTTGAAATGCTGAAATGCTTTCTTTTCGAAATCACCATTGTTCCTCAAATATGATTTTTCGCACTTTAGGTTTTTTTACTATGGGGTGCTAAGAGTTTTGAGATTGTTGAAATTAGCCAGATGCTTCCACTTTTTTCCTTTTTTGGCCTTATGCTACATCCGTTACTGCCTTTCCTTGAATCTTACTTGAAAATGTTTTTGATTATATCTTTCTGAGAGTCTTGTAGTGTTCCATTTGATTGATAGTTATAATGCTCTTCTTTCTCTACCTCTGTTTCCGTTCATATTTTGACACTACTAAGTTGTTTTCTTCTTCTTTTGCATCTTGAATGCCCTCATGCCAATGATGCATAAAGAGTTTTATCCATTTCTCTTCTTCTATTTGGCTTTGTTTTCAATCATGAGTAGTCTAACAAGTTTTTGAATCCTATTCTTTAAGATCCTGTTAAATCCTTTTCCATTCTTTTGGCATTTTTCTCCCAATGCCCTTTTCTGATTATTCAGGTTATTATCTTCTTACTTAGGTTGTTGTTGTTTTTTTTCTATCGAAAGTAATGTTTCATTTTTCTTTTCTAGAAATATTCTTTGTATACCTACTTCTTCCGGCATATGAAGTCCTTCAGCTTATCATTCCATTCTCTTTTCCATTTTTTCTTCTTCTCTGGTTTGATGCATATGCTTTCTTTGGCTCCATCTATTATTGCTATCCAATATTTTTCTACTTCCTGTTTCTCAGAATTTTCAAATCTTCCCTGATATATATCTTTTATTCATTGCTCCTAAAGCAGGTTTTATTTTAATTTTAATTTTGGCATAATCCTCAAGCTCTCTTTGTTCTTCTCTGGACACAGTTAAATTTTACCTTGCTTTGTACTACGTAGTGATCTGTTTCACACTTGCTTCCTTGAAATACTATTATGACAAATTTTGTTTGCTAATTTTTTTTCATTCATTATGAAGTTTATTATTGATTTTGTTCTTGCTTGGCAAGTAAATTATTCCGTCTGTATTTGAAAAACTAATTTGTGATGGATAGGTTATTAAATAAGAATTATGTGTACTTCAATTTTCATTTGTATAACTTTCTCCCTTTTATCCTTTGCAAGGTGAAATTTCCTTTACTTCACTTGTTGCTCTTAGGTCTCCAGCTCTTATTGTGTATTATTTTTATTTGGATTGATCAACGATTTTTTTTGGTAGCAGGCTTTCGATTTTGAGATAATTACTCTGGGAAGTGAGCCATTTATAATCCTACAAGTTATTGTTTTCCTTTCTTCTGAATTATTGCCCACCTTTCTGATGTTGTTCTTTTCCTACCCCTTTGTAAATCATTATATATTCTTTACTTTTTTCTGATCCCTGATTTTTCTTCTTAATTTCTGAAATACCTATTTGATAATTTTCCTATTTGTAAGTTCTTCTAATTCTTATTTCTACATTGAATTGAATTCAATTGAATTGAATTAATGCCTTATTTTACGTGGCGAGACTCGGGCCATCAGGCACGCGCTTCTGTCTGACCACGCAAATTTCGCTATGCTCTAGCTCTAACAGAGGAAAAAGGTATTTCTTGGGCGAAAACAGGCAATTTTGAATTTAGCTCAGAGGCGTCATTTAGGCCTGAGGATCTTTTACATGCAAGTAAATCTACTAACATGGGACAGCCGGCTTTACTTCCCCTCCGAAGGAAGGCATACGAAGGATTTTTTCACCCTCAAAAATCCATGGCTTCGATTGGGTTTGAACCCGCCAACTTGGGTATACCAGTCCAATATGCTAACTATTACACAGTCGCCACCGCTACTACATAACTGAAAATGTAATGGACCAAATAACAGGAATACGTAAATCTCTAGCAGAAAACATGTATAAAATTAGAATCCATTTATATTACAAAAAGATTCACTCACATAACGCTGGTGTTTCTGCAACTCTTGATTAAAGATGGTATCAAGAGGTTCACTAGCACGTGTCACAAGTTGACGAGTGATGTCATCTTGGCAGATACTTTCCCGCAACTGAGCAGACAACATAGCTCTTTGACGACGCATTTCTTCCACTTTGGCCACAAGTTGACGAAGTTTCTCAACAGCTTCTTGATCATCTGATGCTGAATGCATACAAAAACACACATAAAAACAGAACGGTAAAATAAAAAATTTAAAAAACAAAATCTACACCATGGAAAAAAATATTTTTTTGTTCTCTCTAATAAACATAATACTATTAATGCAGAAATATTAAAATTGTATAACAATTTATATTTAGCTTTTCAAAGTTGATTCAATTAAGGCCCAAATTTGCAACATGAAAATGTATGAAAGTATTGCAATTCAGAGTTGGAATGTTTACCAAAAATTATTATCACATACTGTTGCCTACATACTCTTCACTAGAAACTTGTCATTGCTTTATGTCAGCTAATTTATCAACATTTGGAGAGACTGAAAGTGAGTTTATGAACTGTCATAAGGAGAAACTAGTAATAAAGTGGGTATTCCAAAACTTTTCTTCATCTTAGTGTAATTACTCAACTAATCATATTATTAAAAAGAAATAAAATTGTACACCTTCTAAAGATCTAAAATTCAGGGATACATTGAGCAAAAAGTCTGTGGCTTTAATGTTGAAGATGTAGAGCAGATGCAGGCTGAAAAACATACGAGTTTTGGTAAATTTCAAAATTCCAGATGTTTTAATGAAGATCCATCCATCACTAATAGACCTTAATCTTGATATACATGCAAAGTTATAGTTCAAAAGAACAGATTTTATAACCGACAATTCAAGTATTGTTGAGGTGATTCCAATACTTTTCCTCCTTTTTCTGTAGTGTAGAGAGAAAAAGTGAAAAATGATTACTATTAATTAACACTATGGATAACCAAACAGACTTCCTTAATTTCAAACAATACTTTACAACAAATTGTTGAATTAATACTCTTTAACAGAGATGCCAAAATTTCAATAAATAACCCTATCAATCAAACTCTAATAAAACTTTACCCTTCTTTCGTAATCAATTCAATACACCAAGTCAAATTGTTTTTTCTTTGTGAAACAGGAATAAACAAATAACTGCAATAACCTTGTCTTGAATTATTCTTACTCTTTTTTTTTAATGATATAAGACTTGATAATTTTTATATTACAATCTATAGGAAATAATTGATGGATTAGCAATAGAAAAATTTTAATTTCCACTGAAATCACTCAAGTGAAAATAATAACTGACACATCAGTTCACTCACACTTCTTTGAAACCAAACGAGATCAGGAGATGTAGGAATTCCTGAATACCAATGAAACCAACACAAAACAGGTATTTTCAAGCACAAACCTTTTTTGGACTTGAGACACAAGCTTGCTATGCTAACAACTGCCACTAATTCCTTAACATAAATACTGCAATATGGAATCAGGAAGCCATTTGCTAATGAATTGAAGTTTTACACTTATTATACAAACTCACTTGAAGGCGGTGAAACCTCTGGGACACTTTTCTGCAATTCTGCCAGAGGCTGAGCCAGAACTCGCAGGTTACTAACGTGCAACATCATTGCTTTATGGAGGGTCTGATTGGATTCTGAAGCCTTTCCATGTGCCTCTTGATATTTGCCAGCTTCCCTAGTAAGGTCTGTAGCAACAATTGAAGGTGGTCGCTTGCCCACTACTTCTTGGTATTTCTTCTCTTGCATTTCTTCCTCCTAACAAATGTCACAAAAAATAAAGAAGTGCATTAAATTATTACTTACTAAAATTAAAGATTATGTTTGTTCAATAAATAAATTTATCTGAAATGTGGTTCAAATATTTGACTTTACTTTTCTTTAATTTCCTTACTTATGTTCACAATTATTTATCTACTATTTATGTACTTTTACATAAAATAAATTAAACCAGTGCAATTACTTTCAGAAGAAACTTCTCCCATTTAATCAACTACAAAGATGTAGGATACTAAGCAAAAATTGGGAAAAATTTCTACATATAAAACTGAAGGATAGTGATAAACATTAAAATCCAGTAAGATTACTCATTTCTTGTTACTAGTTTTTACTTTTGTGACTTACTACATACTTACAAAAGAGATTCTAAATCAGAAAGTATTGTAATGCTGTGGCAGAAACTAGCAATTTTTCGATTGAAAAACGCATATTACAGGGACCTGGTATCAAAAAGGTAAGATACAAATCTTGATCCAACATGAAGTAAAAAACTTCCTCACCTCATCAGGAAGCTCAAAGAAAGAATTTGGACCTACTTTTGAGAAAATGTTTTATAATACTGATCATTTTGCACTGAAAATTATGGGCTAACGACTATTTTTTCAAAATAATTTACATGATGTTTATTAAAAGTACTGGTTGTGGGAAAAGGGAGAAAAAAAAAAAATCATTTGAAGAAAAAATCTTCATCTATTGAAGGTTTCTCCATACACTATACTTGTAAGAACATGCCGAAAAATTTCAACCTTTCACTATTTTCAATTTTAAAAATTTTACTGTTATTAGTGATAATCGATTTTATGGCAACTTTATAAAGGCAAGGATATTTCACTCTGTTCTTTCCAGAAATTTTAAAAAATTTGAAGAATTTTTGAGAAATTGTAGGGCCTCAAGTGAGGTTCAGAATGACTACGAAATATTATTTTTTTCAAAACTACTGTTAATAGTTTATATACTGATGTTGTTGAATGACAGGAGATTGGAAAAAATACACTAAATCATCAGGGGACAACGAGTAATTCCGTTGAAATTGTGAAATCAATATCCACAGCATTACATAAATTTCTCTATGTATATCAGCAATATACAAAGATAGTAGTACACAATGTGTTATGAATATTACTCCATACAATCAGAAATATATGAAAAAGAAAAAAAAAGCTTATAATGGAAATATTAATGACATGAAAAAGAAAGAAATCACTTTTGGGTAATTTTTGAAAAGTGAAAAACGTTAAATTGAGTTTGTATTATGTTATTCAGTGCATTTAGCGCTATCTATATAAAAAATTTAAAGAAAAATTTGGGGCTGTAATTGAGAAAATCTTCTTTTTTGGGGCTTTATTTCATGCAAAATTACACAAAAACTAGTCATATTTTGAAGAAATGTACATGACCACATTTGAAAATCTAATTTTAAAGAACAGATGCCATTCAGTAGAAAAATCTCTTCAATATTGCAGTTGGAAGTTGCCACACAATTTTGAAGTACAGTAATTTTTAAAAATTCCGAGAATTCAATGAAAATAGAACTTGCACCATTTTTTAGGGACACTTTGTTCTATTAGATAAAAAAAATTAACCCAAACATTAGGACACATTTTTGAGCAAAAAATGAAAATGTCCTGGACGCTTCACGTAAAATACCCCAAAAAATTAAAATATTTCTTTCAAATTCAAAGGGGCCACATCATCTTCTTCATTGCCATCATTTATTTTGGTAAACGAGCATACACTCATGGCAGATAATAAAAAAGTACAAAACTAAAAATTAAAAGAAAATATACATAAATTAATAAAAGATAAATACAAATAAACAATCAAAACTGAAATAAAATCACAAATAGGCAAGTATAAAAAATTGACCAAAAGATGGCAAATGAGATGAATAGATGGCAAATGAGTGAATGTTTCAGCACAGCTGCTATGTTGTTTGTTTGTTTTTGAGATGAAAGTATTTTCAAGAGATGGTTTTGGATGTAATTTTGAATGAAGGAAATGGCCTGCTGCAAGTGTGGATAAATGAGGAAAGCTTTTTTGGGAACTTGAATGGTTGCAAATACTTTGATATGTTGCTAACTTTGAGTCAATTGAATCACATCAAGTAATGCCCGTTGAAAGTTAATGCAATTTACAAAAATGTTTTTTTTTCCAAAACAGCCCCTACTTTCTTTCTCAGGTAGTGCAAATAACGCTTAAAACAATGCCAGAGGTCCCATTTTTCATGATCACACTGAATTTTCAAAAATTGCAAACAAAATATTAATATTGCAAAACTACAATATTTATGACAGACATTTTTTTCCATAATGAAAGCTGTTCTTTAAAACTTGATCTTGGAATAATGTAAATGAAGGGTCTGAATTTTTGAAAATTGCCAGTGTTAACGATCAAAGTTTATTGAGAGTTGGGAAGGTCGAGTTTAACCATGCAGTTGGTGGTGTAACGGTAACGTGGACTCTAAGAACCTAACAGGTTAATGCCGAGACTTAAATTCAAATTTCAGAGTGCAGAAAAAAAAGAGATGGAAATAATTTTTCCGGTACATGTAGTATTATAAATTTGTATCATAATTATCATTATCATTAATATAATAATGATAATAATAATTATTAATGTATTATTATTATTATTATTATTATTATTATTATTATTATTATTATTATTATTATTATTATTAATCAACTAAGATCCCATTTAGGGCAAGAGCCTCCTGCCTTTTTCAGGGAATGCTGAATGAAGTGATAGGGTGACGACGAGGAGTGAAAGGATTAAGATGATGCGGATATGCGTGTGGCAATGGTGTAATGGTTAGCGTATTGGACTGTTGTACCCAAATTGGCGAGTTCAAACCTGATCGAAACCGTGGATTTTTAAGGGCGAATAAAATCCTACATACCCTTCCTTCGGAGGGGAAGTAAAGCCAGCTGTCCTATGTTAGTAGATTTACTTGCATGTAAAAGACATTCAAGCCTAAATGACGTCTTTGAGCTAAATTCAAATCGCCTGTTTCTCGCCCAAGAAATACCTCCTTTCTCTGCTAATTGGTGAAACGAGCATAATCAAATTTGCATGGTCAGATGGAAGAGCAGGGCTCATGGCTTGAGTCCCACCATGTAAAATAAGGCATTAATTCAATTTGGTGATGGTGGGAGGTGGCTGATGGGATTGTAGGAGGTGATCATGGCATTTTTTAATTCATTCATTCATTAATGCATTCATTTTGTGACCAAGGAAAACCACAGGATGTGACCAAGGAAAAACATCAGGATGGTCGGCCTGGGGATCAAACCTAAATCTCTCAATTGCGAAGTCAGCATGCAACACATTGAGCCACTTTTCTCGGTAGTATTATAAAATTGTGTACAAATAATGAAATTACATATGTTGTGGCACCACTAGTTTATAGTTTTATATACCTGAAGTAACTCCTTTATTTCTTGTAACATAGCTTCCACATCATGATATGTATCTGATAATTTATTCATGGAATCAATTAAATTCTGGATTGCATTTGGTTTTACACTCAGTGCTGCACAGCGATCAATTAACTCCTGTAAAGAACAATAACAAAATTCTCTTAAAATTACAGAGCATAAGACACAGGACTTTGTGAACACTTTTTACCTCTATACTTACCTGTGGAAGCCTGGATGATTCACCATGAATATTTAAATGTTCTAACTGAAGTGAAGTCATAAAGCTTACTAGTTCTTCATCTTTCTCATCAATCTGGGCACCAACTCGTCGTAACAATTTCGCTTTCTCCTCACTAGAACAATTCCAGATTCATTCAAATAACATAGTTCACTTTTAAGATCATTAAGTGTGAAATATGATACAATAAATAGAACGCCTATTGAGGAATCAACATTAATGAAAAAGCAGTGATATTAAAACACAAAGATTCAAAAATTAACTGAAATTCAAAAATGCTAAATTATTACTTCTACAAAACTTTTCATTACTGAATTTGTTTAATAGTAGACATGAAAAAAAGGCTATTTGTCACAAAGAATTCTTTTCAGACTTTCAGACATTAGTATGAACTGATTTCAAATGAAAAAAACAAACACACACTATAAAAGAGGTCTATGAAGATGTGAACTTATTATGAAAATTACAAAATTTATTATGTTTTTCTATTATAAAATTACTTTGTTTGTGGGCCAATATTTACATTTAAAATAACAGTATTTACCAGAATAAAATTTCAGTATTTTACCAGATTTCTTTCTCTAAAAATCAGAGGTCATCTTATTTTGGTGCATTAGGAAAAAGGTATTAGTATAATTCAAGATCCTGCATGTTTCTGAAGAACTGAACACCAAAAAGTAATAGAAGATCTTCAAGGATCTTATTTTGTAGATTACATCATGACAAGCTAAACTCAAAGCAAATCTCTAAAATCAGCCTGGACAAACCATTTTTGAGATCTGGGCAAACAACGTTTTAAGAAATAAATTGTTAAGCAGGTTGTAGGCTTTGTCTTATGTCTGCCTGATTCTGATGTACATTTTCAAAAATTATTCACATTTATAAGGTTGAAGTGCTCTTCCTTATCTCTCAGCGAAATTCACTTTCTTTTGACCACTCATTTCTTAGTGGGGTTCGAGAGACAAAAAAGGAATACACCAATAACAAATTTTGATAACGATTAACAATTTAAAAAGTGGAACAAAAACAAAGAAAGAGAGAGAGAGAGAGAGAGAGTGAATCCGAATTGTTAAATTCATATAGAGAATAATATTGACATGAGCATTACATATTAATAATATGGATGAAGTTGTTTTTGTGTTTGTTTGGGATTCCCTACATTTAAAGGCAACAATAAATACATTATTACATCTACAAACATCTAATATTCAGGTAAGTCTTGGGAAACTAATTTCAAGTTAGTAAAACTAGGGTTGTCAACTGAATAGTTGAATAAAGCACTGCCTTTTACTTACATTGCAAAAACCGAAAGGATAACTAGATCACAAAAAAACATTGAAAGACTAGGTATGCAGTGGATTTGACAACTGCCAAACCCTTGAAGTGAGAAAGACAAACTTTAATTTAAATTCAGGCCAAAATCTTTGTTGAAAGGACTTTTATACAGAAAGTGTTCAAAATTATTGTTCTGATAATCTACAATATCCTTACCTGTACAGTGATGATGCCTCATGGGCTTTCATTGGAACTAGTCTTGCAAATATATCTGGGCCTGAAATTTCTGGATCATTTACATTGAAAGCTATCCCTTTCACAAGAGATGCTCCTTTGATATCAGTTAAAGCATCTCTCTCTGGAACCTCTTCATGGTAGATAAATTCATTCTCATTTTTGGCAGCTTTTTTCTTTCCTTCCACAACATCGGCAGTAAAGGTCAGTGCTTCACTGATCACCTATTGAACAGAAATATCAATCATACTTCTTACAACATTCCCATATCTACAAAACATTTTCATAAATAATTTCTTAGAACCGTTTCCATTGAGGCTGCGCAGGAAGGGTTGGGAAGTGAAATTTAACCAATTGTTTTTTTAAAGTATTTTTTATCATAAAAGTTCTTTAGAAAGTTTAAGTTCATGTTCAAGTACAAGTTCATTTTATGTAAATCACAAAGGTTGCAATCCGGAAGGCTGAAGTCTTACTGCAACTTGGTGTTCTGCAGGTGAAAAGAGTCAAATTGACTCTTTACTAATTTTCTGCATGTACATTATTAATATTGTAAAATATAGATCTGAAATCTAGATAAGTGTTTGATAAATTTGTGTTATATAGGGGTCATTAGAAAACTGAAAGTTCACTGCTCTCAGCAATAAATACGTTTCTGTTAACTCACAATCTTAAAAGCATTATTTACAAATAAAGATGTGTAACAAGAACACATGTCACTTGCATTGATGCAACAGGAACTAATTACAAAAGTTATGTTTAATCAGCACAATCAAATCAATCTACCAGCAGCAGCAAAACTACCACAGGGCACATTATTCTAAATCCTTGATTAAAAAAGACACAAAAAGGAAAGTTATAATATTGTTTACAAAACTTCCAAATTATATTAAAAAAGCAAATGAAAACACATTTACACACCTTTTAAAAAACTATCTAATTGAAATTTATCCATATAGTTTAAGTGAGATGTAACGTGTGATATTATTTTACTTAAATATAAAACAAAATGTATTTCACATACTGTAGTTGAATTATGTATTGTAATTGATGGGAATTTTATTTACTGATATTTTAACAGTATTTTTATGTTGATTTCTATTATGTTACTCTCATATTCATTGTTACTAGTATATAATTTCCTCTGTGTATTGTATATTTTAAAAACCTAATTTATTCTACCAAATTACTGTTGTGAAAATTACTATGAAAATTCAACTGTGTGTGTGTGTGTGTGTGTGTGTGTGTATATAATATATATATATATATATATATATATATATATATATAAAAAACATTACAACATAAACAGTTGGATGATATATATACGTATATATATGATATGTATGTATATTATTATTTTATTGCTTATTAAATTATTGTATTATTATATTTGCCTTATAAATATTTGGCAAATGGAACTAATTAATATATAATTACAAACAAATCCTAGGTCTACTCATAATTATTCAAAGTGTCCAATAATCATAAAATAAAGACTTTTTAAAATTGATACATTCATCCTGACTTTAAGATAATAAGTTTCAGTTATAATTTTTAAATCTTTTTTCCATACATTTATGTCTTTTTTGTGTACAAGAGGACCCACAAACAGTTTGGGAAGCAAAAAGGCACATCCAAAAGACACAAAAACGGAATAAATGAAGCTGGATATCTGAGGAAGTCATTAAAATGTCTTAAGAGAGAAGGAAAGCAAAGCAAGTGGGGTGTTGGGAGAAAGTATGTGTGCTTAACACAAGATTTCAATACAAAGCAAGGAAGGACACAGCAAAATTCATAAATGATAAGTGTAAGGAAGCTGAAACATATAACACAAAGTCTAGACCAAAAGAAATGTTCCAAATTATAAGGGATATCACAAAATAATTCAAACAGAGTATGAGCAGTTAAAAACAGCAATGGCATAATTCTAACTTCAAAGCAAGACCTAACTAAAAGACAGCAGGAATATACACAACAGCTGTAGAAAAGGGATTTGATTATTGACAAACATTTCATTACAGAGAGTTATGAAGAAGAACCAATGATACTAAAAGAAAAAGTCGAATGGGCCCTTAAACAAATAAAGAATGGTAAATCTTGTGGACCAGATGACATACCCATCCAAGTGATAAAATGTGCTGATGACGGAACTATAGGAAGGATATTAGGTCTTTGCAACCTGGTCAGGGATCATATAGCAAACATAAGATAAATAATGGCAGAGAAAAGAGAATTCCAAAAAAAACTGCAGAAGGAACAACTGAGTGGTTTAAAGTTAGCAAGGGAGTTAGACAAGGATGCATTTCCTCCCTTGGATTGTTCAATCTGAACACAGAAATGATCATGAGAACAACAAAATTGGATGAAATGAATATTGGGGGTAAGAATTGGAGGACACTGAACCAACAATATTTTATAAGCAGATGATACTTGCTACTGGCAGAGGAAGGAGAGGTTTAGAGAAACTTTTAGGAAGAGTGACAGAAGAAAGTTAGAAAACAAAGATTCAAGCTGAATTTAAAAATAACCATAGTAATGACAGCAGGACAGGGCGAGAAAATACAGATACATGATGAAAAAATTAAAACTGCAAACAAGGTAATTCATGTTATAATTTCTGGAAGTAATTATAACAAAAGATGAACAATGTACTAAAGAAATTAAAAGGAGAATTATTTTGGGAAAGGCAGCCATGAGAAAATGTAATAAATTCATTGAAGACTCAGGCTTATCAATTAAGACTAAAACTCAACTAACTAAAACAATGATTTTTCCAATAGTTTCATATGGCTCTGAAAGCTGGACTTTAAGGTCTCTTAGACAAAAGAAAGGTAGATGCATTTGAAATGTGTTGCTGGGGGAAAATACTGAAAACTCATTGGACTCACAGAAGAATAAACCTGTCTATATTGGAAGAAGTGAAACCGGGTTGCTCTTTAGAACTGTCAGACAGAAATTATCATTATCTCATCAAACTCACGAGTGTCTTCATAGATTTAGATAGCAGGACTTTCTATGAATGTTTATTTCAACAGTGAATTGAAATCTAGTCAAAAAAACTATTTTCACACATCAATTTTTTATTAGATATTGATTAATATATACACATCATGGAATCATGACACTTCAGCACTTCTGTTGTGTTCTGCCTTTTCTGACACCTTGTTAATTTCCATAGTTAGCAGGTTCCTGGGACAATAATTTGTCCCCCAACCTTTACATTATCCATTCATATGACATTCAAGTGCCTATTTAGGACCCCTCATCAGCTTTTAGACATAGCCCATAGACCCATGTTCGTCTTTCTTTCATGACTGAGGGGACCTCATGGTAAGCTAACCAATTTTGAAGAGAAGATCTCAGGCTGGAGAAGCAAATCCTTTTCAGAGCATCATGCACTATACAGGATAGGTCTCTTTCAGAATTGAGCTATAAACAAAGCCGAAACAATGGTATCTTCTGCCTCGAAACAGATCAGTTACCGAAAATTGGGATGTAGAGTATTGTTGCCATCGACCACAAGAAACCGGGTAAAAAACAAAAAAGCAATGACCGCACTGCAATAATAAATCAAGGTTATTCATATTCCATTACATTTCCTTCATTTAACACCAAAAGCAAAAGACACACACACAAGCACGCTCACGTCCTCCTCCACCCCACCCCCTCCCAAACCCATACAAAATTCAAAAGTAAAAAATCATGTAGACTTTTAACTTGGCCAATTTTAGTAAATATTGGGCAATTTTTTTATTGAACTTACATCAGCGTAATCCATTCCTTTAGCAAGTTTGCTAGCTTCTTCTAATTTCTCTGATGCTGCCTGGTAATAGGCAACACGTTCTCCCATTTTTTGTTGTTCTTCAGCCTGTTGGCCTTGATACAACAAAGCCACACATGAATGGTAAGCAGTCTTAAATTTAACATATCGTTTCCAAGTCTGAAACAAGATAATAAAATGGTTAAAATATTTCTATTCGTATTTATTATATTCTAATTGTTCAATGCTGATTATTCACAACTGATTATAACGCTTTTGGGTGCATACCTTGTAAATTTTTGACCCAACAGTCTCAGAAACAGAGCAATCATCTGAGCCACCTTGTTCCAAAGTATTTAATGCCAAGTTATAATAATCAACTATCTGAGCAGCCACTTTCGCTGTAAAATCATAAGAAGTTGTAAAAAGATCAGAGAGAGAATGCACCAGTGACTTACTGAGTACTTCAAATATCAAATAATATTTGTTAGTTATTGTCAGTTCAAGCATTCGAAAAATAATATATTTTCAAAATAGATAAAAGAAATAGAAGTCATTAAAAGCAAAATAATTAAAAGTATTGGTGGTTTGTATATGAAGGAAATAAGGGCACATCTAAATTTTACCAATTATAGTTGCCTTCCTGTTGTCCATCATACTCTTTTCTAAGATACACTCTTGTGCTTGGGCCAGAGACAAATGATACATAAATTGCATTACATCAGGAGCAAGGTCCACACCAGCAGGTTGAGGAAATGAATCCTTCAAATGCTGAAAAACAATTGAACACTCTTTTAAAAATACACCAAAGCATCTTTTTATAGTGAAAGACTTTCAGCAAGTATTTAATTTATTGTTTCCTACATCTTGTAATAATTCACTTATTTAACTTTTTATTAAGTTTACAATGCATTAAAATAATAATTTTGATGTTACATTCACAATTGTCATTCACACTTCTAAAATTAAAAAAGAAAAATATAATTACATCTATAACTATAATTTTTAATACTCGATTTTATCTACAGTAATATTTAACTTTTGAAATTGCAACAAGCTTCAAATTAAAACAAGTGCAGCCATTTATACTTAATCCTTTTTTGCCAAAATTATTAGAGGGTGTAGATAATTTTACACAAACAGTATTCTGTAATATTTAGTTTTAACTTTGGAAAATGTGTTAGGAAACCATTCCTAGATAAAAATTGAGAGTTCAGAATAACCAATAAACGTTTAATAAATGGAATATGAAAAAAGGCAACCAAGGCCACTCACTATGATGATTACTAGAACAGCCAATATATTCCATCCAGATATTTTAATAATTTGTGCAAGAGCTGATGAAATGCACCTATATTAGCATTCCATAAAAATAACTGTGGTTATATTCTCAACTTGATTGCATTTTAGTTCACTGTTAATGAGATTGTTGTGTGAAAGGTGAATTTAAACATTAATATTTAAATGAAAAAATATTTGATTGGAATGCAATTGTAAAAAAATATTTTAAGTAAATACATTACACACCACATAATTGAAGTATACAACCATACTATTTACAATAAGCAGACTAAACAATGGTTCAAGAATTGTCTCACAAATGCTCCCGTAAGACTGTTGCTTTTGGATCTAATACCACTATAATGATCACAAGAACAAAGCTTCATTAAATCATTCCATCATCTTCTTACACCACTTGACATAACATTGCAAGTAATGCAAAGCCTCAAAACAAGACATCTGCATGTACTAGTACAAAATGCTATGTCCTAGTTGATGTAAATGCCTCTAGGGTTTCTTAAAGCTAAACCCCTATATTGTCGGTAAGCATTTGCCAGTTTATATAAGAAATACTAACCTGGAAAGCCCAAGCAGCACACTGGAAATGAGTACATGACATTTTCATGCCATCTGATGTGGTACGTGAGTCTGAGGCTCCAAGTTGAGAATGAAGAGCACCAATATTATAAAGAATAGCAACCATTTCAAATCTGATGTCACTTAAAGTGCACACCATACTAGCATAAGTATCACGCCTAAGCACAGGACAGAAATTAACGAAATGATGTATATAAAAAATGATCTGGGTCTGAAATGGAACATTATCTTAAATACATTACCAAGTGAAAGACACAGCAGCAGCTCCATCTCTGTGCATTGGAAATCTACTTTGCAAAAAATGAAGTTGACAATAATAACGTTTTAGTGTTGAGCAACCCGTAACATCTCTGACCGCGCACACCGCAGATGCTCTTAGGCCTTCTAATGCATGGATTTCATTTGAATACATCTCTGGATCTTCATGATAAAAGTCTCGAATGTACTGTAAAAAACAAAGAAACCCTGATACATTGAACAAAAATAACATTCTTAAATGTCCAACATTATTATTACTAAATATTATCTTTTTACGAAGCCCTGTTGTGACACAGTGCCAAAATGCAAAACTTTAGATGCACAATTCCAAGTACCTGCTTCAACTTTTGTCCAAAAGTCGTTCGTTCTGGGCTTACTTTAAGATCAAAACTCAACATTGGTAAACGGGGAACTGCTTCCATTTTAACCGATATGTTTCAATATTCACAAAAATTTTAAATTAATAAAGCTTCCAGTCGTGTGATCGCCCCCTGCGTCACAATGTTATCAACGCAATGTCACTTAGCTTCTAGAATCTCTCGTAAGGTAGCGCAGTGGTCACGAGGCCCATGACGCCCCTGAAAATCCGGCGACAGAAATGCTGACGTGAGCGGAAGCTCAGCGGAGGGCTGTGCTACGACGTCCTACGTGGACAACAATTGAGCATCGTGTCTGTGCCAGCGGGTTGGGACCAAGTCGACTTGCCAACAGACGGCAGCAAGGCATTGATCAAGAAGTGCGATACAGTTGTGCCGATAGGTCCTATGAATTATAAGGGCTGAATTATTGTGTTCTAACATTCTTTGTGCATTTGTTTCTAAATTATTGTAATTTGGCATCGAAATAATGGTAAGTACTGAGTGTTACTTTTCCATCTAAAAAATATGTCAATATTGACCATTCCTATTTGTTTGCTTTTCGATTCCGTTAATGCTACTTTTCGCCGTTCTTAGCCTGCTTCTCCGAGTTCTACGTCCGTTGGAGCGGGAAGTCGTTCGCCTACTAAAGCTGTTGCTCCACGATCAGCAAGTGGGGGTTCAGTGAGACAAAGGTATCAACATTAAAAAAAATCATTTTCGCGACCCTAATTTATTATCCTTTCTATGAGTCGAAGGTCATGATCTCAAAATACTGATCCATATGTTTTGTAGGAAGACTACTAGCTCCTCTTCATCAGTAGCTAGAAATCGGGGAGCTGGTGCTGGTAGTGGTGGCATGTGGAGGTTTTACACCGATGACTCTCCTGGAATCAAAGTGTAGGTTTTGCGCATAATTTTTTTCACATTTTTCTCAACTTCCCGATCTAAATGCTTTTTCTGATTTCAGAGGACCAGTTCCTGTTCTGGTGATGTCTCTACTATTCATTGCATCAGTGTTCATGCTCCACATCTGGGGGAAATATACCCGTTCGTAAACTGAGGAAAAGGACCAGTGGCGTGCACCTTGCTGTCACTCTCTCCTCTCATGTAATCATTCCAGTGAGGGTTTGAAGACAGTGATTTTGCTGGAATACGGGAAAATAAAGATAATTCTTACATTTTATACATATTTATCATTAAAAGCTGCCGGGGGTCTGAAGCATAAAGACTTTTTATTTACATTTGATATTTATATCCCATGTTATGTTATTCAGAATAAAATAATTTTACATCGATAAAACTGTATGAAACGGTGAGCAGTATGCAATTCTCTTATTAATGGTCTCAACTTCTTATTCACAATATTTCGTTACATAAAAATGTTGAAAAAATGCTATAATCTTTAATTTATATTTATCCTACAACCACATCAAATTTTAAATGAACGCAAATTGGGAAATTAAATTAACATCATATAGGTTTAAGACTACTTTCTTTTCTTACTTTGTAAGAAGAAAGTATTGTAATTGTATGGCAGAAATTGGCAAATTTTCAAAAGAATCTCTTATTGTTGAGTTCTGGTAACAAAAAATTGAATAAATCCTGTTTCTGTATGTAGTAAATTTGTCATGTAATGTAGTCAGAATCCAAACTTAGTGGATCCTTGATACCGAAAACTCTACTGATGGGAATATTTTGATCTGTCATCAATGCTAGTGCCAAAACTGTTCTAATGGTTTTCTCCAAACTTTTTCTACATTTGAATGAAGTTGAGGCCTCGCAAGTGTTAATTGGACATGATTTTAGGGGTACTTAACATGAAGTCGTAATACCCTTTTCAAAAAATGGCTTCAAATTTTTTGATTAAAATTTGTCCACTGATGCATAAAGGATACTAGAAAATAGTGCAGGTTTCTTTTTATGTTGAAATTTCTGAATCTTAAGACAATTACACAAGTTGAAAATAATGCAAAAGCTTGAAGTATGTGCTGTTGGGGCACCACTAGCTTACAAGTTGAGCTTGAGACAGTTTAATGCATTATTACTTAGGGAATAAAATTGTTTGATGGTTCATAACATGCTTTTATTTAACATATAACTTGCCAATACTTTATATATTGGATAAAAATCCAAGATTTCCTAGGAAAGTATTTTTTGGTACCTCAATCTTTTAATATTACCTCTATGGAACTAAGTGGATGGTTAGCTCATTCACCTCTGGCTGAAAGAAGGGTCAGGGACTGGGCAGGCAAATGCTGGGTATGTGGCTCAGTAACGCTTTTTCTTAGCCTTGATGCTTTAGGAGAAGAAATACAAAAGGAAAATACACTAGTGATTTGCCACAATAAAATTGCCGTTGCACAAAACAACAACACACAATGGTTTTCCAAAAAGTAGCATGTTCAAGAACAACAAAGTATTCTTGTGCAACACTGCAATAAAATAGATATTTAAACAAAGACAGTCTTCATAAATTAGGTTGTAATCAGCTTCGAGAATGGATAAGTGAAATAACTCAATTAACTATATGCATTTTTCAGTTTTAATCAAAACTGTTTATTTTTTGGATTTTCCCTGAATTCCTGCGTATCTAATAAAACTACAGGCATTGCTTGTGTGGCCTGCACTGCATAGTTTTGTTATGTTTTCTTTTTGCGACAGATTTCAGAAACACCTACTTGCAAATATCTATAATTTATTACACTATTTTGATATACTAATACTTCGTGTTATAGCATTTTATCAGTATTTTCTAATTTATCTACTATTTCAGACACAATCACCTTTTTTCAGACCCACCATCCACTATATGTAAACATCTGAAAAAGAGAAAACCTACTCTTTTTCTCAGAACAAAATATATTGTCTGAGGTGAAAGGACTTAAAGATCTCAATTAACCTTTTGTAATAATTTTTACAATTTTATTCCAAAGTGACAAGTGAATATCAGAAGCACATGTCTCAAGTACACCACAAAACGAGACAAACTGCAAAACATTGTTACAAAATTGGTAAATGTAATAAAATAGAGGTAGCAGAAACCTTTGGCTTGCAGCATGATACAGCCATATATTGAGCTGGCCAAACATTCATAAAAGAGAAACATTTTCAGGTCTTTGGCTAGAAATGTCTTTCACTTAACTGGTGTGAAGTTCTGTTTGTGTAAAGGATACAGCTTTAGGCAGATTCAAGTTGACAGCGTTCATCCCATGATTTCACATCTTTTGGCTGAAAACTTTTTTAAGCCTAAGGTCTCTTTCAACAGTATTTTCACATTAATCAAAATGTGATTTTTTCACATTATTCAAAAGAAGAAAGGCATTTTTGGTGGCAAAGCAGCTATCTAGATGCACCCATTTACAACAATTCAGCTGCAATCAATTGGTCAAGTTCTGGCTACAGAGAAGAAGTGAATATCACAAATTCGTATAGGCAGTTTCAAGGGTTCTTATTGTCTTTACTAATTCATACTTCGGCAAGTTTGGGTTTTATGGACATAAAAACATCAAGAAATAGATTATCTCTTGAAAATTATCTGATTTCTTGTATTAGAAGATTTGAACCAGATATAACAAAAGAAGTTCAAACAAAATTGTATCAAGTAGTGTACTAACTGGCAGTTACAAAACAAACTAAAACATTTCTTACAAAATCCATGCGCATTTATTGTGTGTGTCCTAACAGATATGAACTCTTAATTCAAACACAACTGGTGTCAAAATTCACCAACTTTATTTCAAACAAAACCAATTTTAATGGTTTTTATAACAAAATAAAATGTTCCTTACATTTTATGTATTCTATTTATTTATGACTTAATAATAAATTATAATAATAACTTTAAATAAATATAACTTTAAAAAACCTAGGGAATTCCTGTAGGGGCATTACTCATTTACCCACTGGTTGAGAAACCCTGGCTTCCATTTTATTTTTTCTCAGGGAGCTTTATCCATCTTCTGTGCCAGTTACCCACTATGTTCCTCATGGGGACGCATATTAATCTTTACACTAGACACTGATACATTTGCAGACTCACTAGGCCGACAACACACACATGAAAGACAAGGGACAAACAACAACCCAGTGACTCAAACCTGTGACTCTTCTTACCGAGCAGCTAAATTGGCACATGCTCTAACGACCTTGGTCATCCAGGTTGGCAGAAACCTGAATGACCTGTCATAATTTTAATTCAAAACATATTTCAAACTATGAAGTCAGCATCGACCAATATTATAATATCATGTTTAGACATTAAAAGTAATTCATGAAAGTTAAAGAAAATTCATAGCACAAAATTAATCTTTTTAAAAATATTTATTTTATACTACGTATTTCTTTGTCTAAACATACCTGCAAATGTTTTTTACTGATAAAGAGTCGGGTATGATGGTTGGTTGGACGCTTATTTAATCTATATTTCCTCGAATATTCACTATCAAATATTCCGTTTTCCCCCCTTTGAAAAAGAAAGAAGGAAAATTTTATTTATGACACTCTGAACTGGAACTAGTGTTGCATATGAAATAGGGAGGAAAGCAAAATATTTTTTGTTTCTTTAATCCAATTTTTCCTTCATAGTAACCATGTGTAGGAAGGAATTAATTTTTATAAACTGGATGTATTGCACTTCTGCTTTATGGCTTAAGCTATTGGAGGGGGGGGGGGATTTTCTTAATAACTAACTTAATTTTAGCTTAATATACTTTTACAGTTAATGTGTATGCAATTTACATGCATAACTTGATTTTCCCCCTTAATACTTCTGGTAAATTCTTTCTCCTTGGTTAATTTTATTTTTTCATTCATGCATCATTCATACTTCGCTTATATACAAACCCATTTACTCTCACTGCAACCCACGGCAGTGACTTAAGTGTTCACAGTGGTCTGCCATTTCCAGGGGCACCCTAAGAAACCAGGGGCCTAGGGCAGTTGATCCGCGGAGGCCCCTCATTTCAAACAAAACTTTCTCTCCTCCGTCAATTTTATTTCTCCAAGCATCAGAAATAACTTGTAGAATTAAATTGGATTCGAGGTGAATACATTTTTTAAAATTTCTTTCGAATGAAAAAAAAATCGGGACCTGGGACAAGTTGCCTCTACCCCCCGGTCTGGTCTTTTTCTATTAAAGCACAAATGTTGGAGGAAAGGCTGACTCCCCCTAATCTAATCTTTTTATATTCCAAATGTAACAAGAATTACAAAGGTAAGCTATCCGAGGAGTCATTTCCCTAAGCTCCACCAACTTCGCAACCAAATCGGGGCGCTCACAACATTTGCGCCTTGCTGATCCAAGCACAGCTAATCAAGCTCGAGCTTCCAAGGCGCAGCGTAGTAGTAGGACTGCTATGCCTAGAGCAGTGAAAGTCATCTCTTCGAAGGATATTACGAAAATGTCTACGTTGGAGAAAGAGCAATCAGAAACGTCGTACAAGAATTTGGCAATTTTGCTGGGTAAGACCGCCCGACAGGTTGGTGAGACTACATATTGAAGGTATTTAGCAGCCTTAGAGCTGAAGCTACTGTGACTGCAAAATCATCATCGTCCCTATCTGATGGTCGGAGGTCCCATAGTTCAGTTAGACCTTTTACTCGTGCTGCTGTTATCGCGTCGCCTTCCAGGGTCATATGCATTTCGACGACTCCTATGATCCAAATTCCTCTGCTGATTTCCTCACCTGCATCGAAGGCCTAACCTTAAGACAGGAAGAAAGCCGGTGATCCCCTGCTCTGACACTTGCCCAAGGGGGGCGGAAACGTATCAAGAGTTAGAGAAAAGCAACCCTTGTACCGATTCCCTTCCAAAAAAACTTAAACTTGAAAATTTGGAAAACATGCCAGAATACACGCTATTGGATAGGAATATGGCCGTGTTAGCATTTTCTGATGATCTGGTGCTGCTAGCAAAATATATCCCAGGGGTTCAAGAATTGGTTGATACTGTGGTGGAATGTCTTGGGGCCCCTCGGAATGGCATTGTCATTTCAAATTACAACCTTAGAACGATCCTGATTTATTGAGGACCCCTGTCCGGAAAGGTTGGGGAAAATAATTCCTCTGGTCATATCTTAAGGAACCTGGGTGTGAACTACTCTATCTGGAATGTCCCATGTTAAGAATCAATATCGAATTTGATGGAAGCAGTGTCGAGGCTTCAGAAGGCGCATTTAAAGACCACTCAGAAGTTGGCATTACTTCATACCTACATAACACATTACCGCTACAAATTGATTTCATCGATGCCGTCTATGTTGATGCTCAGGGAAGCGGACGGTCAAATCAGAGTGGCAGATAAACAGTTCCTACATCTGCATACGAGTTCTGCAGGTAGCTTATTCTACCTGGCCAAGAGAGATGGAGGACTGGGATTGCTGCGACTCACCTAACACGTTCCTAGGGTAGCGCTGAACCTAGTTTTACGATTAGAAAAATTTGCGGTTGGCTAAGTTTCTACTAATTGACATTAAAGACAGTCAAAACACTAGGACTCAACTGGCCTTATACATAATAAGAATTAAGGGCTTATGAGAAGAAATGCGCCAATGACGAGGTAGGGGCCTGGGAGAAGCTGGGATCCCAAGGGATAACGGTTAAGGCGCATATGAACGATCCGATTGGAAATACCTTTTTGGAAGGTTATAATATTATGAAACCTGGTCTTATTACTACACTCCAATAGATATCAAATACCGCTGCCAATAAAATTACTCTTAGTAGAGGACGACCCAGAGAGGATGTATACTGCAGGAAGTGCAATACAGCGGTAGAAACCATGAATTAGTCCTAGATCAGTGCATTTTCAAGAAGCCAGCAAGAAGAAAGCGACATGTCGAAATCCAGAACTTCATAAAGGGGAAGATGCACAAGAAATCGGACATCGTGTTCATGAAAGCCACTTTCGAAAGGGATCCACGTGGTCGATGTGACTGTCCGCAACGAGGATGAGTCTAGCCTTCTAAAAGCAGGTGAAGAAAAGGTGGTAAAATACCAACCAGTCATTCCCCTGGCAGCACAACTTCTTGGAATGCCCAACGCCAGAATCCTGCCAGTGATAGCTGGAACTTCTGAGGCTATGCCGATGTCCACAGTCAGTGCCCACAAGAATTTGGGAATCACATCTCTAGGCGATCTACACTCTCGTTAATTGCTCTCAGAAGCTCTACACACAATTTAGCATTGCTGGTAGTAAATGCAAAAAAGGAACTTTCTGGTTCCGTGGGGAAGTCACTTTCCCAGGAAATATTTAGTTTCCATGACTAATTGGGAAGTTAATATTGGGATATTAAATGTAGCAAATAGAGTTGTGTACAGAATACCTGTGTTTTGGTTTGTGTGTTATGTGGATATTATGGGCTCCTAATGCCGAAAAATTGATTGATAGCAAAATATCTGTCCTTTCGTCTGTCTGTGGTCATCGCTAAACCGTTCAGACCATTGTCACCAAAATTGATATCCCCCAAACCATCTGAAGAAACTTAAGATCCCGAGAGTTTGGAATGGATATTTTTATTTTTTGGTGTACTTTACATGAAGCCCCAACATTTTCAAACTGTTCTCAAAAATGACTCGAATTTTGTAATGGAACTGTGTCTTCGAACTGCGAACACTTAACAAAACGGCGTAATCTGTTGCTTTAAAAATCGTGATTTTCGAAAATTGCAAAAGTTCAAAAATTTTCCGGTAAATTAGTACAACTAAAATATTGGAGATATTTTTCTCTCTAAATAAAATGATGTTCAAAAACAGATCCTAACGGTCTAGTTCAATTTTTCACATTACTCATAAAAATGTGAAGTTTTTATGAATTATGGCAACAATTATTTTCTCAAAAACTCCTATTAATTTTCTCCCAGTATGCAGTAATTAAAGGGCAGAAAAGAAAAAGGGGCTGACTAATTTTCACAACTGGCACAAATTGCAAAATTTACCTTCCATTCTGTACATTGGAAAATTATAGAAGTACAATATTGATGATAGTGACTTTTATCTTAAATTAAATCTGTTCTAAAATTTAAATCTTTAAATAAGGTAATGTTTAATTTTTTAACAAACTAGTAATTTCTGCCTTAAGATACTGCAATTTATACAAATTCCCGAAAACAGTTCCAAATTTTTTCTTAATTTATTTTCTAATAAAGGGCAGATTAAAAATTGCAAAGTCTCATTTGCATTGAACTTCCTGAATTTTCAAAAATACCAAATGTTCCAAACAATGCAAAAAAATACATGCTGTTGTAAGCCCCAGTAGTTTTACCAAAACTGTGGTGCATGAGCATGCAAAACCTTTTGAGCAGTTTCTCTTTTGATTCTTAATTACAACAGAAAGAGAAAGAAAAGTGCTCAAAAGGGTTCTGGGGGCTGAAAAGTGCAGGGTGCAACCAAATGTGGTTGAGCTTATCTTGAGACACCATTAAAGATTGTGGAAAATAATATAATTTTGGCACCATTCCCTCTGTAACCAGATGTTCAATCTATGCTTTAAATGAATGATTATTACGTGTTCTTTAAACAATGTTCCTGCACATGTTTTGATATCTTGTCCCATTTTTTTTTATCTACAGTGCAATGTTTGAAGATGTAAAGTAAAAAAAATTGCTCTGAAGGTACAAAAACAGTCATTACAAAAAAATTTGGAAAAGTGCTGCACAAGACAATTTCAGATTTTGATGCAATTTTGCACAGTCCCATAAGCCTCAAAGGAACTTCTGTGAAGCTGTAGATTATAGGTGAAATAATTTTTAAAATTTAGCGGATTATTTGACCCTGGGCAGCATTGTTGTACAGTACAACATTAGATTTTCACATATTTGGGTCCTTCCCAAATATTTGGCTGCTATTGCTAAACAAATGAAACTGAGCTACCTTGTATACCTTTTTTCGCTGTATTCAATAGAAGTAACATTAATCTATATATCTATGTATTTATACACAATGGGTATATTGCAGCAAAATACAATCTCTAACTTTCTTGGTTCAGCCCTGACATCACTTATTTAATGGTAGTAATGCAGATACAATTTACAAAATTTATCACAGAATGCAAAATCTACAAGTGCAAGTATGACAAAGTTTTAGAGGATCTAAACACGTCCCAGAGTAGTAGAAATAATAATAATATTAATGATAATAATCATCATCATCATCTGCAAGATTAAAGGTCAGTGGGCATATTCCTGGTTAAACAGTAAACCTAAAATATTTCAGTCTTCCAGGTGCTCCTGCATGATCCACATCTTTGTCTCCCTGTCCAAGTGTTATATATTTAAGAAAAGCCTTAGTGAAACTTTCTTCTTTTATTTTTTAATATGTTCCAGCATATTTTTATGCTTCTTTTTAATTTCCTTTTATGCTTGTCTTCAATCATTTCTTTAGGCCTTTATTTCTCTGTTGAACCAATCTACTATACAGCCAAGTTGTCTTTGGAATCTCATTTGATTCTAGGCTTTGCTTGTCTGTTCTACAATCCAGGTTTCTGACCCATATAACAGCATTTGCTCAGGGACATATTGTTTATTTTTAATTTGGTTTCCTGTGTCATGTACTTCCCAAAATGTCTTTTAATCATTCCATTTATTCTATTATGTTTCAAAATTTTGTGTTGCAGGTCTTGAGAATTTTGCCCCAAGTCACTGCCAAAATATTTAAATGTTGAAACTTATTATTTTTCCTTCAATCTTCACTCTACTTTCCTTTGAAGGCCATCGTTTTTGTTTTGTCTAGATTTTCATATAGGTCTATTCTATTTTGTTCAGTTGATGTGTTGCTATTTGGAGTTCATCTTCCTCCTCAACTCTAAGAGTTCCAAGACCCATTGGTCACACGTACACTGTATTTGGGTCTATGAACCTTAGCAGTGTGAAAGAGTGGGAGACTGATGCAAAAGCATCAGGGTGTCAAAGGGCAGAACTACAACTGAGGGCTGGAGACATCTACATCCTAACAGATGAAGACATTAACCTCAATTACGATCACATCAGTTGATGTGGAAATATCATTTTGTTTTGAAAATTGTGTTAGTCTAGCTACAATGGCTGATCATGGAAAATAATGCACAATTACACAGTACAGTGTACTCTTTTTATACGTTCAATACACAGGCTCTAATGATTGAACAAAATATCATAAAAATAACAAAATATTGACACGTAATCATTACACTGTTTTCACAAACACTTGAAAACTATTTCCACAGCAATTGATCATTAGTTGATTTCTTGTATGAAAAGGCATTGTTTAGTGGCACAAGAAATTTTCTCTTTACATCCTCTGGCGATGACCTGAGCTTCTTGAACATAAAACTTTTATTTCAGAAACAATTCATCTAGTAACCATACTAAGAGGTGGGAACGCTTGTTGTTTACTTAAGACTAATATTTTGTGGTGAAAAGAAATATATCCCTTGATTTTGCCTTCATTGATTAAATTAGCAAGAATGCACATGGTTTCACTGATGTCAATGTCATCTATCTTCATTAATTTCAAAGCCGTCATCAAAGCAGCAACAGGAATCCTAGACATTTTGAGAATGTCAAACCTGAAAGAGTGAAGTGAATGACGATTACTGGCAATTCACAGACAACAATCTGGAGCATGAATTTCTGAAAATAAACATGGCAATACTTACACTTTTTTGAAGAGATTTCTAATGCATACATATTTAAGTTTTTCCAAAATGAGAAAAATTCCAAATTTTATGAAAAACGCCTCATGATGCTGCATTACATTATTGAGTAATTCCAGGTTGCCCACCTTCACAGCTTCTGCTACTTCCCAGAACTGGAGTAGGTCATACTTCTCAAGCATACCTCGTTGAGGCATGTAACCCTAAACAAAAATGGGAATCATTACACTATTATAGTATGTTACTGCTAGCACTGGTGACTACCACGATATCACCAGAAATTGCCACGCTTTCATATAGTTTGTACAGTATGACTTTTTAGATTCGAAACTAAAAATACTTTTAAAACTTAAGAAATTTTCTGCAAAATGCATAAAGACAACGTACTGAAAAAATTGTCAGATGTTCAAATTTTATCTTCATTAATTAACTATAAAATTAAAATATGCTTCTTCCAATGCTTAGCATCATTGAATTGCATGTTTTATTGGACACTAATATAAGGTAAATTCCCAATGGGCCAGACTGCAAGCCAAAGTCTATTTGGCTTCCAATTAACCCTGATATTTCATAACTTATTTTTAGATTAATAAAAGAACCTGTTACAGACAATTTTCAAGGATAGTTCAATTTTTTGAAAATTACCATTAATGCTTCTTTAGAATATTTTTTTAAAAAAAATATAAGGAAATGTTGTTTATTTTTACTTATGAAATTCACAAAGCTTGTCATTTTGATAAAATAACGAAAAGAGATTCAAAACATGACTTTGGGTCTTCAATAAAACATTCATATTCAATGACGATAGACAAAATTCCAATTGTATTTCTTAGAATGCTCCTGAAAATCTCAAAAAAGGTATGAAATGTAATGGGAGTTTCTCAGAAACATTACTAAAGACAAAAATACTAGAAATCTCTTATAAATAGCTTATATTCACTGCTTTTTTTGCTTCCACAAACCCTTACACAAAATTATCAGAGATGGCACTAATTTAACACAGAAGAAATAAAAAACCAAATATCACACCTACAAATAAAATTCTGGCTTTTACATACTATTACACACTTTGCATGTTCAAGTATTCGTTCAAGAAAGCACTGTAAGTAAATTACATTAAATGCTCTATTTTACTCGTGACTTTTTAATTTAACCTCTGTAAAAGATACAGTCACGTGTTGTCCAACTTGCAAGACAATTTTGATGCTACAATGCCCTGATCAAGTATTTGCAGAGCTGCTTTGCATTCCTTTTCGTATTCAATAAATACTTACAAGAAGCATCTTCACTGGTATAAGGTAGATTAAAATCAGGCGTTTGTTTCTCACACTTTTTTTGTGACATCGTTCAAATGCAAATGTCAGGTACATATCAGCTGCAAAAAAACCAAAAGTACAGTAAATTAATAAAAATGTTCCTGACAAAGTTTTCAATTGAAGGGGATACAAACTATTGCACTTTTCTCAAGACAACTAAACAACAAAAACTTAGAAATGATTTCTTATTTTCTCCAATGAATTTCATTTTTGCCTTTCAATACTCAGAAAATTTTCGTCCCATATTACACTCAATTAGGTATTATCAGAATATGTGAATGGTTTGTTATCTTTGCAAAAGTGAGTTCTACCTTCTAACTATATGATCATGAAAACAGGTCACTCTCACAGAAACATGGTCATTCTAACATAAGGTCTGAAACGCAAAATGAAGTTTCACAGTTATAGAAACACTTTTATGAGTAGATACTAAATATCGTGTGTGCAACATGTACTAAATTGTGGAATACAGTACAAATATTTCTGTCTATTTGATAATAATTAATTACTCTAAATTTTTGTGCTGACAAATTCAAACCTGCATTAAAAATAATTTTTTAAACAAGTAGTTTTGTTTACGATTTTATAATGAATTCAAATACACTACTTAATATTTCCACTTTATTTTACGGTGGGAGTTCTAAGAGGTTATGAAGGAGACAAACAGATTTGTTTTAGCAAAATTTAAAAAAAGTTGAATCATAGTTTTTGAGTATTAGATTATGAATTGGGTTTGTGTTAGACTTCCTACAATGGTAATAGAAACTTGTATTCTTAAAACTCACCTGATTTGTAATCACTGGCAAACATATGTTTTCTGCCAACATAATATTTGTATGTTATTTGCTGACTTAAAGAAAACTGGTCTTTATACGGTGAAGATTCAATAGCACGAATAAGTGGTTTACATAAATGTAGTTTGTTGATTCGAAAATAAACTTTAAATAATTGATTTACAAGAGCAAGCATGCCCCATCTCTTTGTACTTTCCTCAGCAGAACGACTGGAAAAGATGTTATTCCAGTTATAATACATTAATAATTTCATTAAAAAAAAAAAAAAAAAAATTTGCAGGTGTGAATTGCTCACTCAAATTACAAAATAATTTATATGTATCAGGTATTTAATTTTAAACATCAATAGACAGCAACAATAAATAGTATGAGGTTGCATAGTATGAGGTAACAATGAATAGTATGACACAATATCAAAGATAACATTCCAACAAGTTCCCAGGAGAGGAAGTGGAAGCAAGGCATGGATGCACAGGATGCACTGACATGTTGAAGATGAGTGTCTGTACATGATGGTTGAGAGTAGAAGTAAGAGAGTGTAGGAAGACAGAAGGAAGATGAAGTAAGAAGTAAAAGTGAAAGATCAACACAGGCTGTAAAGCTAAGAAGAAGAAGAAGAATTACAAACAAGATGTATCTTACTTATCTGCCGCACACACTCTAAAGCAACTCATGAGAATATCAGCAGCCTTTTCCAAAGTTTCCAATGGGCGCCCTGATCCTCTTAGAGCAAGTAACTTATCTGCTTGTTGTGCTAGCAATCTCAAATCAATACATATTGCATACATCACTGGTAAAGCCCAATTTTGATCTCGCTGCATTTGAAATATTTTGACAAAGGCTTGCACTAATAACTGTTGACAATAGTATGCTTGAACGAAATCCTGGTTGTTCACATACCACACACATCTGCAAAGAGATACACATGTGACAATTATTCATTTGAGAGGTCACAAAAATCAATACATAGGAATTCTTCAAGTACGCATAATGTTTGCCCACATTTACTCTTTAATATGTAAGAAAAGGATGCAAATTAAGGCCTTTTCAGAACATATGTATGGTGATGAATACAAGGTGTCTTGATTTTGTTGTCAATTGTAAGGTAATGTTTCATCAATTTTTTCTAATCAACACTTTGTAATTAATACTGATTATTATTTGTCTTTTATGATGCTGCAAAAAAAATGCTTGTCCTAAAATGCAAAAACAAGCATTTTTTTGCAGCATCATAAAAGACAAATAATAATCAGTATTAATTACAAAGTGTTGATTAGAAAAAATTGATGAAACATTACCTTACAATTGACAACAAAATCAAGACACCTTGTATTCATCACCATACACAATGTTATACATTGTACAATGCAAATCAACACATGCTCACACAGGATTTTTCTCTGGTTGGGAGTGCAGGTATAGTGCCCAACCAACTTGAAGTATTCTTATATAACTTTTGTCATTTATTCTCAATATAGCATGGTGAATACAAAATATTTTTATTTGCTGACATTTAATATTTTAATGTAAACAACTGATATTATGAATGTTATGATAGTATTTTAATGTAAACAACTGATATATTGAATGACTTTTACTTGTATAATCTATACTTCTTAATATGCATCACTGAATTCAAAGCGAGGGATTGAAGCCCCATGCCCCCCTTCATCTTCAGTGTGCCACTGCCAATCGACAATTAATAACATAAATACTTAAAAAAAGGGAGGGGCATTACAAAACAATTACTAAGGACCTGCACATTTTTTCAGTTGCAATTAATGAACTAATTTTGTAATGTAAAGTAAAATTCAAAAACATCGAATTCAACAGAGTTGAAAGGTTTTGATATTATTCCCATTTCCTGACGAAGTCAGATTTGTTTTATTATAATTTTGCAAGAACTTGTATCCCCACTCAATCTTGACACGTGATGATCTGATTAATACTATTGTACACAAATTAAAAATATCCCACAACAAATATTAGACCTTGCATCCATGAAAGAAAATGCATCTAACCAATCACCAGTGGGAGATTGGAAATCTGGACTTAAATATTATATTTTATTTTTCTCAGTAAAAAGAAGATCTAATACTTCAGATGTGCAGCAACAATTTCATCCATTGGAGGTTCCAGCACTCTCTCTACACTGCTTTCTGGATTTTCCATTTGCAGTTTGCTACTCGCCACATGGGCATGTCGAAAGGAAACAAAGTCCTATAAACAATAACATTAATTATTTACAAATTATTAGATAGGTAATATAATTAAGTACTGTCAAAAATTCCGTAATTTACCGCCAAGGAAATTCCATCCCTGCTTCTCCAAGCATTGTCGATCTGAAAACAAATGTCAGTGAGAAAAAGTACTTAAAATATTCTGTATACAAAAGTTCAAAATATACAAACATTACAGGTACCTGCTGCAAATATTGATTTAATGTTAAATGGGCCATTAGCGGGACGCGAAACGCATTTAACAGGACAAAAAATACTCGTCACGTTTTCGTTTCACTCTTTCTCTCGCTTGACCCTTTAGAAATAACAATTCAAACAAATTCAAGTAATATACACTTAACCTCAACCACTTCAATTTGTTTTCAACTTTTCAACTTCCTCCATGCCACGGAAGAGTTTCACCACTACTCTCTAGAGCGCACCACATTCACTGTAAATTGAATCGTTTCCTGCCGCCGCAGTTCCTATTACATGATTCAAACATGCGCAAGAAAACAAGTGATTACAACAGCAGGTATTTTAACGCAGTATTTATAATGGTTACGTAATATTATAATGTAATACTACACGAACCCCTAGCACGGTATATCTTACATCATGACCCACAGGAATGTTTCTAACTCGGTAAAATATAGGGTCTCATTGTAACGAGTCGACTCCCATTTCGGGATTCGGTGAACGAAAGCGAAGAACAAGTGGAAGGGAGGTCTTTCTGTCTGCTAGTTCAAACTCATTTACGTTTCGTTTCAAGACAATCGAGAAATTAAGATAATTTGCATCGCCTTTGATGTATAAGAGACGAAAAGTAATTTATTCCTGAAGTGACATAAACAATTGTTTTGTCCTTGTTACTGTCTCTAACAATTTACGTTTATTAGCTGGGTATCACACCATTTATTGCATCTGTCATAGATTTTGAAAACCGCTGTTATTTTTTACAGTTTTCACTTTTGTGTTGTCCTATCCCTCAGTGCCAAATGATTTTCTGTTACTTTGAATGGAATTTTCAGGTAACTTTGATTAAATGTCAGATTTTTTCAATACATTACATTTGTTTTCTCCTTCAATTTGTCGCGTCTTCAATTTACGCAACGCGTCTCCAAGCCCCTTGGGGAGCCGTTGAGCCCTTTGCGCTTTCGGAGTGATCCTCGATTAATATCGGCGCCGGAATAATCCTATTTTAATATTTCAATATATCATATCCGTCACGTCTCGTCGCAGTCAGTTGTCAAGAGGACCGCCAGGTAGCACCGTCTCATGCGCGTCTTCTATTATGTACTCCTGCGTCACTACCCAGCGGCCAGAATTAGGAAGCAATTAGGATTGGGGTAGGGTTTAGAACACTTCACAGGGGTTGGACTAGCCCTTGTGAAGCATCAAAACTGGTTTTGTTCGAACAAATTTCACATGAGATGGACCGGGATTAGACGGGCCTCCTCGGTGAAAGGCGAGCGACTTCGCTCTGAGAGATCAGAATACCTACACATGAGAACCATCAATAATGAAACAACTGACAAGAAAAATGATTTCTAATTAACATCAAACCAACCTCAAAAGATGAGGAGTATCTGAAAAAACATTCATTTTGAATTATTTTGAACTGGATGATAAAAGCGATAACGTTCTGGCACGGTGTTCCAGATTATCCCACAGTTTACGTTCTTTGATGCCATGCCACTGGTAGTAGAAACAACTCACGAAATAAAATCCCTGAAACAAGTGTATACCCTGCAGAATACAGTTTGGTCACAAATTCGAATAGAAATTAAGGTTATTCTATTTGAAGTTGAGACAATCAAATTTAACTGGAGGTGATTAAACAACAGCACATACTTTCTCGCGTTATTTGCAACTGCTTTCATTATTTCCAACACATCACAGACAAGCAAGGATAATTTCATCTACTAATTGAACATCCAGAACTAGAGGCTATCCAATATTTTGCATTATGAATTCATATGCAACTACGATATTTCTTTGTGCGTATGTGTATATACATTCTTCCCGACTTTAATAAAGTTGAATATACAATTTAAATGAACGTAGAGAAATTGTAATATTAACGTTAAGTAAATAAAGACGCTTTATCGTATCTCTCCCATCGTGTTGCCAGTGTCAACAATGAACTTCTCAAATATCCAACGCTGCATTGTTTAGCAATAATGCCCTATACGATAGTAATATCAAATTATCGTAATAAAAGTTATGGTACTATTTTTTCCAATTTTTCTTTCATATTACATTTAAATCGTATTTTTTCGTGAGAAAACTTAATTGGGCTAATTTCAATTAAGATTTGAGGATTTCTCAAAAGAAAATACATCAATACAATGAGGGTACAAATTGTAGAATATAGTAAAAATCAAATTAATATTGGGATTTTCAATAGTCAATTATAGTTAAAATCAAATTAATTATTTTCATACATTGTCTCAAATTTGCTTCATAATCAGCAGTGGCGGCTCTTGAACAAATATTCAGGGTAGGTAAAACAGATTACTGAAGAGTGGTGGATTCCGGGCAGGAGGCATGCACCGCCTCAAACCATTTTTTTGTTGTTGGTAATTTTCTGATATTACATTCGAAAGCATAATTTCCATAAAGCACGCTCAACCGTGATTTCCATATATTCAGATTCTAAAATTCGCGACTTTTTTTGCTCTGACAATAATTCAGAAGTCGTATACAATTTTTTCCGGGCGCTTAAGTTTCACTGAATTACATATGTGCTCTTTTGACATCTCATGTTCTTGTATAGTTTTTGATAAATGCGTCATGTCAAAATATCCGTATTTCTTCCCAATACTTTCGTTAATTGACAAATAAAGATATGGCCAACAATAAAACTTAGTTTTAACTTTACTACCTGTTATTATTTTGTGTGAATAAATCACGAAGGATTGATTGTATTTTCGCCAGCACGATGTACAACCGTACTTACCATAGGAGTAGATCGACCAGTGTCTTCTTTCTACGTCGTTAATATAACAATGTTTACAATAGTTATATCTGCACATAAATTAACAGCACTGTATCTGTCATATAATTAACGTAAAATCATATTTAAGTATAGAAATCAAATTATACGAATGATCCACAGCATACTAATTTAAAAAGTAATTGAAAAATAAATACTACCGAAATAATAATCACTTTCTCCGCCTAATAACTTGTCAACAAAACAGTAAACACGGCTTACACGAGGTGAAAATTGGTTCGACATTCAACTCCTTCACATTTTGGCTATCTAATATACAATATAGAAGAAGAATTGGTAGTGTACTCATTCCCTTCGAACATAGTTTTTTCGACATATTTAAAAAATTGCGCAGCGCAATGCCGACACCTACATGCCACCATACGTGCGTTTCCGTGTTCCTCATAACACTGGCTAACTTCTCAAAAAGTTTTAGCTTTGAGCGTGGATTTTATTGCTGGCTTCCGGTCTATCTCTGGGTCGGTCCCCAATTTATATACGGGTTAAACTCTTTACTTTCCTTCTGGTCCCCAATTTACATTCGCCGCCCTTGTCAGATGTGGGCGGCCCACGCACGGCCGGTGCTTCAACTTGTCTTCGGATAACGACGAACGGGAAAAGAACTTCAAATAATACCGAGCGGAAGACAGGGTGTTAAACGAACATTTACTGACCGCCATAGTCAATGATAGCACCTGAAACGTTCAGACGATTTTCTTCGAGGTTTAAAAGAAATCAGGCTTTGCAAGTTTGAAAGAAAACTTAACTTTTTCGGTGTACTTTACACGAAGCTTCAATACTTTCAATTCTTTTTCAAAAATGGTTTCAAATTTTGTGTTTTAACTTTATCCTCAAATAGCGTAAAGGACGCTTAAGAGACTGGTAGGTCTAATTTCCGTTAAGATCCATGAATTTTTCGAAAATTATTTATTTGTATAATTTTTCGCTATCAAGAACTCACAGAATATGGATTCTGACTCAATGTGTTATAGGAAGTACGAGTAATTTCCTACATAGGGAAGCAAGATTTATACACTTTTCGTTATCAAGGCCCGGCAATAAGAGTTTTTCTGTGGGAATATTCCCATTTTCCGGCGCAGGATACTTTCTCTTCTTACGAAGTAAGACGAGGATGTAAACTAGTTAAGCTACAACAGCACACACTATCTGGCTTTATTTCTAAACTTGCAATTTTTAAAAAATCAGAGAGTTGGAAATGAGACTTGCGCCATTGTTTTAATCGACCTTTTTAAAAGAGTTAATATTTTAGACCATACTTTGTGCAAGGCAAAATGTCTGTCTCAATTTTGTAGTTTTGACATGTTAAATATGTGCATACTTTCGAAAATACTGAGTTCGCCGGAAATGAGACTTGCTCTATATTTTTTGCTGTCTTTTGACAGATATGAAGAGAAAATTTTGAGAACAAAATTTGAACTGAAAAAATAATTGTTTTAAAAAAATCCTTAAATTTAAATATTTTACGCAAAATAACGGGAAAACTACTGTTATTTTCGAAAAAATTGTACAAGAGTTTATTTCAAGATCTGTCTTTGAAGAATACATTCCAAAAAGGAAAAAAAAGCCTTTAAAAATTAAAAAAAATTACAGCCATTTTGAGAACATTTTGAAAATGTTGAGGCTTTACTTAAAGGACCTTCTCCGCAAAATCAAAAATATCCATTTCAAACTCAGAGGACTTGAGTTTATTTAAAATGATTGAGACTTATCAATTTTGGAGAAAATCGGCTGTACGGTTTTGGCGCTAGCATTTGATCACAGATGGACGGTCAGGCAGACGGAGAGATGGGCAGTCGGACAGACGGACGGTCAAGAGTGGCGGCTGGTGCCCCAACAGACAAAATTCAAAATACGAATTTATAATAAAAATGTAAGCAATTCAAATTAATTGAAACTAAGTTTTATTTCACTTTTATTTGTCTATATTGAAACACTTAAGTTCGACTCCAGCACATTGCAACAAGCACTACTGCTTCGACATGTTTCACACAAAATTCTTTTATTTTGAAAACTTCACTACCGTGGTATATTTTGCAATAATGGAAGATCTTCTACACACATTCGTATTCACGTGAACGCTCGTAAACACCTGGTCAGCTGCTGGCAGACTGGCTTCCGCGAGACACAAAGGAACTTTCATCCAGAACGGCCAACGTTACACTAAGAAATCATCAAGTATAATTTTGAATCAATAAATCTAATATAAAATGAAAACAAATTCTCTAAACATCATAAATAATGCATTAAATGCCGTCAAAAAATTGACTAAACTTGTGTGCTTGCAATAACAAGCGAAATTCCTAAAATTACGTTACGGCGGGTAAGACGAAGACAGAATGTTGATATTTCCCTGAGATTCCTCCCAGCGCACAGCGCTACAGCGTCACCATATGGTTGCTCCACCAAACGCTTCATGCCCCTCGTGTTAAATCGAAGGGCCAACGAGTAAATGCCGTAAACCCAGTAATACAGCGAAGAGCCAAGAGCGTAGTGCAATACCTGGCAAGGCATGAGCTTTTAGCGGTACCGGAGAGCCAGTTGAACGCTCTTTGGTTTCAAAATGATTTCATATACATCGACATTGATGCAATATCTTGAATATTGAATGTCATTAAAAGGAAAAATGTATACAAATTACTAAGAGGTATTATGAGGTCTTTTTCGCTTTCGGGTTGTGCAACCTTGCAACCTAAGCATGAGCCGCCACTGACGGGAAAGGTACGGAGCAAGCAGACGGACGGAGACAGACAGAAAGATGGACTGAGACGGACAGAGACGAGAAAATTGTGTTTGAGATTTCTGAAAAATGCTCAATTTGGAGTTATTTTCACAAAAAACTTTTAAGTTTTCGATAAACTTCATACGATAATCTTTTAAAGTCCTTGTTCTCACAAGGGAAATTCTCACAAGGGTTCTCACTAGGGTTCTCACAGGGAAATTACTTTAATGCATTTTGCAATTATGCAAATGCAACAAAACTGCGGTGGTTATGAAAAATATTAAAGAACGTGAGAGAGGGGTTGAAACAAATTAAATACGTGAATTTTTTGAAACGACAAAACAATATAGTGAAATGACGTTTGTGTCACCTGTTATAGTGCATTTAGCTCTATCCCTACAAAAAGTTTAAAGAAATAATTTTGGAGGAATGTTTGAGGAAATCTCGTAATCAATATTTTTTTAAAAAATATTGGGTATATTTCACTTAAAACTATATTTCACTAGTGTTTGGAAACTACTAAAATTTTCAAAGAATGTACACAAATTGAAACAAATTTAATTTAATGAAAGAATTACTATCTTCAGTTCTGTACTTGTAGAAAGACGTCAAGAAATTCGAATTTTTGTAAGATTCGAACATTCAGAGGTATCCGTGAAAATTGTAACTATGCTATCTTTACAATTAATTATATATCACTCTATTCTTACAAAATATTTAATGAAAAAATTGATGCAAGCTTTTAGAGTATTCCAGGTAAAGTACCCCCAAAAAAGTTTTTCAAAATCGCAGTGCTTCAATTCAGGACATATATACCGGGGTATTTGATTTTGCAAAAAGTCTTACAAATGGTTTAGGCACTAGTGTTGTTCGGATGGACGGACGGACGTTTTGAAAAAAAAAAGATAAACAACAACAACAAACAAACATAAACATATTAACTCTTTCGGTATCAGTGGTGGTGGTGTATATGAGTTGAAATCTCGAAATTTCTTCTCCGGAACATTACATAGTCACGTCTATTGTATTGTCTCTGGACAAAAGTTAGACAACCAGAAGTCTGGGGAAACATCTCATTAAACTTATAATAAAGTCAGAACGAGGTAGATGCAAAATTATTACGATTACTTATTATGGTTCGTCAAACTAATGACAAGCTTTATAATTACTTGAAAATATCTGGAAATATATGTTTTGACTACTGAAGGAAAATCTATGTTGTAGATGGTCCCTCCAATTATTCTAGATATATAGCCTCTGAACACATCTGGTCTGGTTTATTTTATTAAATAACAAAGTTTAATTTATCAGAACTATTATAAAAAATCTAAGGAATAAAACCATTCTTTAAATTAGAAATGATTTTAATACGCGTTCGATTTTCTTTCCAGCGCACTGTTTCAACACGTGTCGATTGTGGGCAGGTGATGAGAGACTAGGACATTCACCCGATTAAAGAAAGTAATGTAATGTAAGCACATGTACAAAGCTGTAGAGTCAGACAGATGTAATGAAATTGTGAACTTATATGTACCACGGTATCAGCATTTCACGGCATCAGTACCACGGTATCAGTATATTTTGTACATGGTCTTCAATTGTCGTTATTAAATCAAGTTGAGTACATCATTTTTAAAGAACTCGTGTTGACACTAGGTGTTCCACTGGTGTGACGATTGTGTACGTAGAATGTGTGAAGATATTCAAAATATTTAGATATATAGATTTAATCTGCTGAACAATGCTTTCTGGATACGTTGATACCGAAAATAATAATTGATGATGGACAGAACCTTTTAAATACACAAGTTTGTGTAAACATTTTTGTTATTTTTGCATGAATTGGATTGGAAATATGGGAGATCAAATTTTATTTTGATTCTTAATATTTATTACAATTGTTACATGAGTCGTCTTGAATAAAGTATTTTAAGATTTTTAATAACTGATGAAATAATTCAACCGATTTGCATTTGGTTGCATAAACAAACCCAGCAGGGATCGTAAATCTGCACTTGCGTTTTCCTGAGGTTGATCATGTGAAACAGGAGAATTATCAATATTCCTCTTCTTCACGATATGCATATATATGTATATCTACACTTTCATTCGCTTGTTTAATCAGAGTAGAATGTGTCTAAGTAACCAGTTATTTACATCCCAAATATTGGCGTTTAGAAAAACGTAAATAAAGGATTCGATTTTACTTCAAAAGTTATATCAATTATCTAACATGCGCACATGGTCTGGATCCGAGTCTGCTAGTTTCTGTTCATATGGAGGAATTTCCTGGCTAAGGCACGTATTTAAAAGATGTGTTCTATGCCACTGAATTTTCAAGAATATGATTTCACCCATTTATTTAAGAACAAGAAAAATCTGGAATCGTAAAATCAGGAATATTTTGAGTAACATTTGAAGACCTTGGAAGGAAAGACGGAAAGTAAGTTCGAAATTCAATTTTAGTGTAATGGATTGGGGTCATACGTTTGGTAAGTATGTGAAAATAAATAACAAAAATGTAGAATATTGGTGATGCAGGCTTTTGATTGTGTTCGTAAGGGGTAGAGTTACCTTCATTTTGCTTGTCATGAAAGACGTAACAAGATAGTTACATTTACTCTAGACCCACAAAGAATTATTAGAAGACAATAATGACTTGGAAAGAGCTACTATAAATTGACACATATTTTTCTGAGATACCCTAGCAATGCACCAACTAAGGAAATACTGATAATTATGATAGAAACACTAGGGGAGAACGCGAAATGAAAGGAGATGAAATGGCGCCGAATTCATTTTTACATCCCAGAGTTGTTAGCCTGGGAGATGAAGTATGAGATGATGAAGGTTAAGGGTCAATCACAATCATACACACACAAGAACACACACAACTATGCCCGAGGCGGGCCTCGAACCCGCGATCCGAGATCGCCACGAAACTATTGGCTTAGAGATGTCGGCTATCCGGATCGGCCGTTACGCTGTTATGGTCTAATTCAATGCCCAAATACCATACATTTATCGAGAAACTAATATTACGAAAGTCAAGAATTTCTGCTGGCTTCTCTAGCAGGGATTATTAAGTAGTAATGATAGTCATGCTCACCTTAATCAATGAAGTCTTTTGAAAACCAAACATGTATTGCAGCAAACATGTCTTTGAAATTTAACATTAAATGAACATAAAATAATTGGAAATATTCTCTGTAATATGCTTTAAATTGCTTCCTATCACATACACGCTAAAATCAAAAATAGGTATCACATAAACAATACATGGTGAAATGCCTACACATTTCACATAGTTTTCATGAACGCCAGTGAACTAGAGAAATATGTGGAAAATTTGTTTCAGAATGGCCGTTTGAAAATGCACGAAATCTGTAGCGATCAATTTTGTGTACGTTCACGATGGCTAGCAAAAGCGGAACTATGCAGCGGCTACAGGGCAGCGGGGCTCATGACAAAGCAGTCCACGACTCAAGGGAGCGGCGACCCAGAAGTAAAGTACGGAAGAGTCCCAAAAACATCACGTCACAGATTGTCAGTGATGCCCAATGGGCTGCCATAATGCAGGTAAATGAAACAATCGCAAACAACATCTTTTGGTATAATAGTGAAATAAAAGAAATACTATAGGATGTCTTGCAAGAATGTTTTTTTGTTTCTTTGTAGAACTTGTGTTTTAATGTGTTAATTATAATTTGCCCTGTTATTAGTCAAAAGAGAGACATTTTGAAAGTTTAGCTCTGAATCTTTCTTGAAAAATTCATTCAATATTAGAAGGGTTAAAAAATATTGTTTGCATCATACCCGAAAAGTTTTTGGAATGAATAAATAACATTAAAAAATGCATCCTCTTTCAGTCATCGTAACCTAGAGATTATTTTACCCTGATTTCTTTGCATTTGATCCAGAAGAAAATCAATCAACTTTACATTTTTATTGATTTTAAGAAACATTTCAGTCTATGCAGTTCGAGAGGTTCCAGAAATAAACTGTTGGTGCTAGAACTATAACACCACACACTTCTTTGATGTCCAACCTGCAAGGGCTTAAGGGCCACAGCTAAAACCTTTAATATAGCTGCTGGCCACCTTTTCATTCCTCCGGCGATCCACACCTGACATCCCAGTATTGTTGAGCTTGGCACTCGAGAAGCACATTGGAACGACTTGGAATTTCTAAATTGACTAGAAAAAATCCTTTAATCTAAACTTTATCTTCTTTTCATTACATGCGGCTCGCAGGCCGCCATTTGGAATACCCTGATTATACGTAACGATTCCGAAGTAGTAGAATATTGCAATTTTTATCTTCTAATACTTCAGCGGCCTGTTGAAAAACTCTTTTTATCAAAGAAAGAGAGAGAAGAAGCGATACCTCAAAGCCAACACCGTTACTTCTGTAGCATCGTTGATTGGAAGTTGTTGGGTTCGAGTCCAGACAGTGACGGGTTTTCAACTCTATATTGCTGGCCCGAATTCATTCATTGTCAGGAGGAAGTTTCTGGCAGCAGGCTACTCTGATTGGGAGTTTCCAGTGATTTCTGTGATACATAACACGCGAATGTCGGAGAAGTACCCTAAAAAACGGGACACGGAACACGGTACGCGATCTTTCCTTTTTATTCCTTGTTCCTACTCTCACCCTACACACACACACACACACACTCACACACACAAACACACTTAAGCTACCACACATGGGCCAGGGAGACCGATCGAGTGCTTATAATTTATTCCTCTTGGCGCGGTGTCCAGTTTGTGCGACATGGTGTTACCGAGAGGGGGAAACATTGAATTGAAAAATATCTCTTGAGGGGAAAACCAAGCATTTTGATGTGTAGCTAGATGCCGGGTCACACATTCCAGTGGGGGAGGAACACCTCCACCGCCCGGAATATACATTTCCCAACACTTATGGGGCTAATGTCCTAAGTAGTTGACAAGCCCAGTATCAATACTCAATCATCTATATCTTGATAACTGGAGATGAGTCAGGGTGTACAGGTACGACTCAGAAACAAAAACACAGTTGTCTCAGTGAAAGCATCCCGATTCTTCAAGGCCGAAGAAGGCGCGGCAGGCGCGAAGCAAAATCAAGGTGATGCTGACTGTTTTCTTCGATGCCTTTGGAATTGTGCATCACGAATACGCACTGGAAGGACAGTGACAAAGGAGAACTATCAAGATGTTCTCCGGTGACCTCCGGAGCACTTCGGCGCAAAAGATCAGCCATGTGGACGGCGAAGAACAGGCACTTGCATCATGACAAACCCCTGCACGTTATCTCAATTGATCCACACTTTCTTAGCCAAACATGGAAATTAAACCACAACCTCCCTACGTTTCGCCACCTCCTACTCTGCAGACCTGGCACCTAGCGATTTCTTGTTGTATCCAAAATTGAAGACGCCACTGAAAGGATCCGGTTTGAGAGTAGAGAAGAAATAATGCGGACGCGACGACGGAGCTGAACACCATTCAAAAGAAGACTTCCAGAGGTGTTTCCAGCAGTGAAGGATCGGTGGGCTAAATGTGTGGAAGCACAGGGCCTACTTTGAAGGGGATTAGGTCCCAAAATCTGTCAGTATTCGAAATATTTTTTCTGCCAAAGTCGGATACTTTTTAGAGAGGCTCTCGTAATGTTTGCTATGAAGGAAGTGGTGGCTGCACTCTATGAAGATGAAACAACTGAGGAGCAGTATTTAAATTCTGCGTTGTTCGCAAATGGGGAAGCTCTTTAAAATGAAGAAGCAATTCGACGTTCAAAATGTTTCAGACTTTAAATTCTAGGTCGGGTTTTGGTCTTAAACTTTTCGACCAAATTGCATTTTCTTTACATCCGTCCATATCAATGTTGCAAATGCCTACAAAGCCATTCCAATGCTTGAATTAATTCTTCATAGCAGAGAGCAACATAAACCAGAGCTAAAATTAACGCAACCCCTGGCAAACATTTGGTAATCGGTTCTCGGTGTTGTTTTCCGTAAACAAAATGTATACGATATAAATAAGCGAGTGCTAATCGAAAAACACAGAATACAAACCGAAAAAAATAGCATCAACGAAATCGAAGACGCAAAAACTTATGTGAAGAATAGTACTACCATATGAAGCTGAAGAGTTTGTGTAAAAACTTTCATCTGAGCTTCAAACATTACGTTATTTATAACCGCAAGCGTTAGCTCTGAGCTGCAAAAAAGCGCCTATTGCACGCGCGTGTGCCGGCGCAGGCAAAACGCAGCAGCGCAACGGCTGCCGAGCGCGACGGGCGCGACGCGGGCGGGCGCGGCCGGCGGCTGCGGCGCGGCCGCTGCGCACGCGGGCGCAGCCGCCCCAAGTCCCGCCGTCGACGTTCGTCCTCGGCGCAGCGGCCGCGCTTGCCGCGCGGCGGCGGCGGCGCAGGAAGACGCCGAGGTGGACCTGCGCGGCGCAGGCGCTGGCAGCGCGCGGCGTGCGTGGCGCTGGGCGTCGCCGCGGCGCCCCCGCGCGACAAGCTCATCGTGGGCCCCGCGGCGCCGCCGCTGCCCTCCGCCGTGGCCCGCGAGCGCCTCTTCGCGTCGCTCGCCCTCTGCGGGTGAGCGCCGCCGCCATTTTGAGACTTTTAGCGCCGCGCGGAAGGTGGCGGCGTTACGCACTAACAGTCACGTGACGGACCTTGAAGCCATAACGTCTTACCTTACGCCTAAGGTACGACCTTATACCTTCATAAATAGTGCACACCTGTGGGAGTCTCTGCGGTCACTTTACAAGCGGCAAAATGGCCGCCTAAAACAGGAAAAGTTGAATTTTTCCAACTATGGTAAACCGATTCTCGTATGTGAGGCAGTTACAAATATTCCTTAACAACTCCAGAACGCTGGCAAGAATTAACGGGATATGTTGGAGAGGAGATAGGAAAGAAATTCGCGAAAAAGGAGTTCAAATCATATCTTCGGGATAGGTTATGTCTTATGCTCATAACGAACGCTGTTTTAAGGTAACTCCTATAATTTCAAGAAAAGCAGATTCAAAATTCCAGACTGCATACTCATCACGGAGGGTCACAAAAAGTAAAAACTCCATGCACAAAGTATATTTGTTGTTCTGTTGACTCGTAACGTGTTTTAAATGTCTCACCACTAGCCTATACTCTTTGATATATTATGCAATTTCTGTGTTCAATGCTTAAAATACTTTCTTTGTTATAATGCATAACGCAATGCCGCAATTGCTAAAACTCTTCTGAACGTTGTTCATTACGACCGTATGAAGGCGTTAGTCACGTGATTGAGTTTAAGGATATCTCCTTACGCCTGACGCTAAAACTCCCTATTCTCTTAGACCGTCCTCATTTGCCGCAAAGAGGCGACTCTCGTACCCTAGTCACTTCTTGCAGAGTGGTATTGGCATTTTGCGTGTCTTTTATATTTAAGTATTTTTTCGTAAGATTTGGGTAGTTTTTGAGTGTTATGCATATTATGCTTTTTCAATTAAACTATCCCTTCACAGTGTTTGAGAAACTGCGGGTGTGCATGTGTTCGTGTGTTCATGTGTGCGGATCCATCACTCAAGGTTAGACCACTTATCGTACACCAATCGAGGTATGAGGTGTCATTCGAGGCTTCTCGGTCTTCTGGTGGGAAGCTGATAATTTGCTTTTGGATCCGACCAGAAGATTCTCTGAAATTTCCAAAACCTGCTTGTGTGTGTTTTAGTGCTGTGATCTTGGCGAGTAGACATAATTCAACTAATGCCAGTTAAATAGATCTACGCAGGTGGCGTTGATTAAACCCCAGTAATTTTTGATCCACGAAAACAATTTTATTTTACGAGGATGGCAACACTGTTCTGGAACATGTGAAACACGCGGCAGGACTGTCAATTATTGAGTCATTGCTTTGTATCAGATGCTTCTTTGGACATAGATGCACGTATTACGAGGAATTAGTTTCATGTGTTACAAAACAGAGTACATCTTTCTGACGCATAATTCTCTATCTTCCACCTTTTATTAGTAACAATATCTTATCGAAATGTCAAATCGTTTATTCGAATGCTGATTGTGTTCCATCACCAATCTCATTATAATTAGTAGTGCTATCAATAAAGAGATAATGTTCCATGCCTACATTCTAAGTGCCGGTAGAATTCTAGAAAAGGGGCCTAAATATTCGCCTTCGAACCGCCGTGAGGTGCTGGGTGTCCAGGTGTCGTATCTGGTGTGCAGGTTTGCCCCCTATTAAACGTGGCAAGCGGCTGAGATGGCTCGGGTAAGTAACTGTTGCCACTGCAACGCCTCTGACCGCGAAGTTCGTGTTTCTCTTCTTCCTCACGCGCGATATTTTCTTCCTCATTCCTGTCCCATCCCCTCTACTCCCCACCTAAGAGCACTACGCTACCATTCATATTGAGAGCTTAGAGCTCGTCTCGGATGGTGCGATTCCCAGCTGCGAGGAGACATGTGAAGATGGTGAACCGCCGCAAGCCCACGTGTAGGTCAGCGCCGGTTCTCACGTTCCAGAAAGGATCACCGCCCCCTCCAGTTACTAAACATTCACTACACTAGCGGGGCTCATGGTAATTTCAGTTGTCTCACACGGGAACGATATAAATGAATCAGCTGATTGCGTCCTCCCTCTGTGCAGGTCGCCGACCGCCACCTCTTCGTCGTCGCCGTCTCCCACGTCGTCCCCGTCCCCGTCCGTGTCCACGTCGCTGTCCCCGTCGCCGTCGCCGTCCCCGTCCCCGTCGCCGTCCCCGTCACCCCCGCGGGGGCCGCGCCCGCTGCTCTGCTCACCGCCGCCGTCGCCTCGGGGCGCGCGCCAGCCTCGCTCCTCCAGGTAGTACGTGGGTGCGGGTGTATCACGGCCGACATCTTTGGCGTAAAAGCTGTTTAACGAGGCCATTTTTGCATCATTTTTCTGTAGAGAAAGTGGATGGAAAAATGATGTTCGTTTCTACGCGTTATGTTTCAAAGCCCAAACTAGATGAAATGATACCAGCGTTTTTTTTCACGGTCCTTTCTGGTCTTACATAACCGTGATCAAAATACTTCCTCCGGACGACGCAACATTTGAACATCGCATCTATGGTAACAAATTACGTTATGTTATATTACAACTGAACACGGAACGCGACGGCAATAGAACACAGTACAATATTTATTTCTTACTACATAATCACTTCACATTACAATTCAACACATCAGAACTGTCTCGCAACTGTACAAAAAGTTAAAAAAAAAATCGCACCAGACGCATAACAAACCAGAGAAAGTTCCGACAAGTGACACTAAGTGCGCGGGAGTTAAGCAGAATGAAATCTGTACCGAAAAACGAAGCACGCACCATTTATTCGTGCAAATTACATCCAGTCTGGTCCGTCGCTTTTCTGTCCTGGTGAAAATGATGAAAAAACGATCGCATCTACAAGAGTGGTCCTAATGCGTGGCTTTGGGTGCGCGGTGGAGGTCGGCGTCGCGGCCGCGCTCGAGCCAGGGGCTGTGCAGCATCCCGGAGCTGTGCGCTGCGCCACCCACGGCCCACCCCCGCCCCCGCCCCCGGCCCCGGCACCTCGGGCTCGAGGTGCAAGGCCAACTTCACCCGAAGCAGCCCGCGGGCGCGCGTGTACCGCGCGGGCTCCATCACGGGCAGTTCCCTGGAAACGCGAAGACGCGCGCCCGGACGGCCAGCTGCAGCCCGTCCGTGACGCTACCTCCGGCAACCTGCCCATCTGCGTCACAGCGCGCGGCGGTGGGCGGCGTCGGCGGCGCGTGGGGTAGGGACGGCCGCCGGTTTCCACAACTCGCTGAATCGCACCGGCCAGGTGGGGGGGGGTTGGGGCTGCGAACTTGCGTCGTAGTTGGTGGTCAGTTTAATGGGATGTCCCTGGCACCAAGAAAAAAGAGGGGAATGTAATATTGCTTCTGCGACTCCTTTGACAGCATTTCTGAGACAGAGCCTTCATTCACCACCCCTTTATTCTCACTCGTCTTTCACATTGGCACCGGCAAAGATCACTCAGGGCGTCAAGTGATGTCACTGCAGTGCCTTTGACCGGGAGGTCCTAGAGTTCCACTCCCGATGGTGGCATGAATTTCGATACTAGCTTCTCAGTTAGGTCGAGTTCAGCTGCTGTTTGGAGGAGAATTCTAGCGGCCGGCTGCTCTGATCGGTAGTTTCTCGTTGTTTCTCCCGTCAATCCTAGGCGAATGCCGGAGCAGTACTCTAACAAACGGACCATGGGCGGCGCGCGATCGTTTCTTCCTCTTCCGTCCTTTCTTCAGAACTTTCATTCACACACACCCAGTCGCATGCTCCACACAATCACGCATGTTCACAATCAGGCCATGAGTAGAGGTTGCGTAGAGGTTGTCCCGGCTGGGGAGGTGCCACGCTGGTGGAGGAAAATCCTCGCACGACGACGTCAGCCGGCGCTGAATATTTCCAACCAACTGTGGAAGATCACGGCTACTTCCCCGGCGCAATAAAAACATGATCTACGCTTACGAGACTAATGACCTTGTCATTTGATGTGATCGGAATCACTGATCAATCAACCAATCTGACCTACGTCATGCCTAGTCCCAGCAAAACAAAGGTGTATTCATTCAGTTAGTTTCGGTTTTGAAGTGAGGATACAATGCACTTTAACGTAGAGCACCGCAACGTCGTAGGGAATGAATACTTCTTTCGATCTTTCGATCTTTTCGATCTTTCAAACACTGCTTGGAAGCTTTCAAAGGGACATTTTCTTTCGAGTCAATTGTTTATATCGGTCAGTAAAGTTCGTTTGAGCCACAGGAGTCTTTATTTTTTCCGAAACACAGTCGCCAACATCCAATACTCAAGGAACAAAGACTGAGAGATGTCGCGAAGTACTTGGCAAAGTTCTTTCACTTTTAAAGCTTTTACGAAGGTCTTTGTATGGCCCATTAAAGTTTCATTTAGCCCCCAAAATATAACAGATCCGTTCTTTGCGCCCTGAACAGACCGTACGATCTGCGGGAGAAGTGCTACATACACGTCGACACAGATTACCTCCTTGTAACCACCAGCGTCCAAACCGCCAGCGTCCTATAGAGTTGTCAATGAATCTATCTTTACTTGCAGAGCATTATATTTTATAAACTGATCATAATGTATGAAAGTCCTGACTGAGGATTGAAATCTCCTGACCATATTCCCGGCTATCTTTACGTTGCAAGCTTCAAGGTGAATGGAGTGAGTAGACGAATGGGAGCTCCGAGCTGCCTGCTCCAGTCTCTTTAATATAGAATATGCCGAAAAATTTTTACTGTAGTAACTTTCAATAATTCAGAGAGTTGAACGAAAATGACGCGCCACTTTTCTATGCTTCCCTATACAAGGAAAAAGTGGATTCTGATTATACATGTTGTAGAAAGTACTGCAGATATGAATGTGATTTTCCATACTAGGGCACAACAATACGAGTACGAGTTCTTCTGTCGAAAATTCGCCACTTGCCGATGCAGCGTCGAAATAACTTATCTTTATGAAGTACGTCTTAAGAAGGAAACGCGGCGTGTGGTTGGCGTGCGCAGCGGCGCGTCTGCGGCGGGGGCGGGGACGGGCGCGGGGGCGCTGGCCCTGAAGCGCCTGCCCTCGCGGGACAAGGGCGAGGACGAGCGCGAGGACGTGGCAGCCAGCATCCTCAGGGAGATCGTGGGCAGCGAGAGCCTCGTGCCCATGAGCGGCAACATCTCGCGCCGCCTGCTCACCAGGTGGGCGGGCTTCAAAAGAGCCCTTTGTCGATATACGTCAAGGGAACTACAGCCAATGGCCGCCTCCACTAAATAATTCCATACGCTAAATATTGTATTTTTATTGATTATCTGTTGCTCATTCACATTAAAGAATAAGTCTCAACTTGAGAGCGTAGGCTTCCGCGGCCGAAGTCAGTATTTACTTGGCTGTCCGGGTGACGCCGCGTCCATGGCGAAGGTGCAGACGTTTCGGTCACCATTCTGCAACCTTCCTCATTATTACCAGCATAACGCCCTGAGGAAGGACGCAGAATGGCGACCGAAACGTCGGCACCTTCGCCATGGACGCAGCGTCACCCGGACAGCCAAGTAAATAAAGTCTCAACTTGATTAAAGACAGTTTGTTAAAACGGTGTTTTACATAGCCTAAATCACATAAAACCCCTTAAGTTGTTAAAAGCTCATTATCTCTAAAAGACAAGAATTCGACAAGTAATGTTTATATTCTTCAGGTGATCAATAGTGTAAATATCTATAAAGAAATTTACAAAAACAAATTTAAACTTTTTAAAACAATCGTTGGATACGTACACATTTTTTTAATAATTGAATTTCAAAGATTTGATTATTAGCTGTAGGCAACGCACGGAGTTCGCACGCGTTTCAACTGAAAGGGTCCCACCACTCCAGGAGCGGGTCGCACCCGCGGCGGCGCCACTCCACGCACCCGGCCGCCGTGCGGACGCTGCGGGGCGCGCGCGGGTGCGCGCAGCGCCGGGCGCGGCCCCACTCGGGCTCCGCTCCGCTTCCGCCCCATGCTCCGCGCCGGCGGCGGGCGCCGCGGGGAGCGGAGTCTCGCTCGCGCTTCGCCACCTCGAGGGGTTGGCGGCGGGTGGCCCGGGCGGCGCGCGCGCCGCACGCTGCCCGACGGGGCCCGGCCCGCAGCCCCCTGGCCGCGCCCTGCCCGCTCGCCGCCGCGCCGCACCACGCGGGCGGCGCTCCTGGCGCGACGACGCCGATACGCCTGGCGGCCTGGCAGCCCTATGGTGCGCAAATTAAACACCTATTCGTTTTGCTCCTTGTTCTTGTGCTGCTGTTTTCAATCTTCCGTTTGTTCGATGGACTATTCTCCGCTTTCCTTTTCTTCGCCCTAACCTTGCCTTCCTCCGTTGTCGATCGTAAATTGTGGTATTGACAATTGCAGAGTTGCAGCATCACGGAATAGCATTTGGTGGCTATATTGAGTCTCGTTATTTCATTAAAAAAATGGCAGACCGATTCGCGGATTCTCGGGTTGATATAATATTAATCGATATATGTTATATCTTTGAACAAACTTTTTCCATTGGTTCGGTACTCGGAGAAATTCATTCTTTCCGATATTCCAGCCTTAGGCCTCACGGCTGCGGTGGGCGTTGCTTGCTCAGATCCCGTACTCGCCCGAGCGCAATTCGAACGCTCACGGCGTGATGACGCTGAGCCGCCGATCGAGCGCGCCGCGGCCGCAGACACGCAGGCGCCAGTGTCGCAGGCGCAGTCCGCGGGGGCGCGCCTGGCGCGGGGAGGCGCTCGTCAGGGACAGCCCTGCGGCGCCCGGCTCGGCCGCCCGCGGGCGACCGCTCGACCGTCGTCGCCGCCGCCGCCCGCCGCCTCCGCGCGGCCGCCTCACCCCGGGCGCGTCTTCGAGCGGCCTCCCCTGCCCGCCCGCCTCCCCCCCCGCCCTCCGTCCACGCCCGCCTTCGCCCGCGTCCCCTCCCCGCGCCCTCCCCCGCCTCCGCCTCACCCGCCGCCCTCGCCCGCAAAAAGCCCGCGCGGCGCGCCCGCCAGCTCCGCCGCTCGCCGCTCCCCTCCCGGCCGCGCTGGCGTCCGCCGGGCTCAAGCGCTTCCCCGCGACGCACAACCTGCTGGTCGGTGACGCAAGGAGCCATCGAGCTGTGGAAGGAGCTGGTGGCCGAGAAGGACGACGACATAAGCGGCGCGAAGCCCGACCGGGCAGCGCGGGGCGGCTCAAAGGCGGAGGACAAGAAGTGGAAGAAGGCGCGCGAGAAGCGCGACGCCAGCCTGAGGGCGCGGCCGCCAAGAGGCCAGGGTAGAAGGCCGAACAAGCGCGACGGTCGGCGCAGAACCTGAAGCAGGCGCTTGAGCGCGGCCCAGAATCTCGCGCGACGCTCAAGTAGCGCCGGTGAAGCTCAAGGGCTCAAGACGACGAGCGACACCAGTCGCGCTTCATCCTCGGAGTCCTTCCGCAGCTTCGTGCAGCTGTCGGAAGGCGGCGCGGGGCGGCGGCGGCGAAGCGGCTGGGGAGACGCCTTCGGGAAGCTCGCCGGGAGCGCCCCTGCCCAATGCCCGAACGGTGTCGGGCCGGACCGGGCCGGGGACCGTCACGTCGCGCTCCGCCAACGAGCTGCCTCGCGCCGGGGCGGGCGCGGCGGCGGCGGCGGCGGCCGCCAAGGAGCGCGGGGCGCTCAGCGCGACGCACGTGGCCGGCCCGCTCCCCCGCCCACGCCCCCCGCTGCTCGCGGCCCCGCCACGCCCAAGAGCGCTCGCGCATGCTGCTCGCCGCCTCGACGCGCCCCCCGCGCTCTGCTCGCTCGCCTCTCGAGGCGGACGTGCAGCGCCGGGCGCGGAGGGCGCGCTGCCGGGGCGGCGGCGGTGGTGGGGGTGGGGTGTCGCTCATGCCCAGGTGAGCAGCTCCGCTCTTGAAAACGTGGATTGAAGGCTCAACATGCAATCTGCAACGCACTGTGAACCCGTGCATAAAAAAATAAATAAATAAAAAAAAACGGTGTCTACTCTTAGCTCTTTTCGCCCTCTCTCTCCAGACCGAAGTACATTCTTCTTGAATCGTGATCTACCGAATGAGATTTGTTTGCACATTATTTACTTTTATAGAATGAGCAACCCCTCAGTCGCACAAGCTGAAGAATAACCCTGCATAACGAAATGTAGCTGCTCACGCCGAGGGCGAAGCGAGAGAATTTCTCTCTTGATTGCTCCGTTTCATTCAGCCAAATATGCAACCTCATTTCACACATCGACCAGATTAGGATACTTTACGCATCAAACGTGACACCGTAGACTTCCGGCGGCGGACAGAGTCAGTGAAATGCTTTGAGGAAAGTCGTAGAGTGGTATTTCTACCCCGAGATGATCGCAGAAGGCGAAGGTGCAGAATGGCGGCCAAACGCTGGACTCTGTGCCTAGGACTGGTTCTCCCGGACAGCTATATAGTTTTGAGCCAAACGTATAAATGCTTTGATAGAAGTGCAATATGTCTATATAAATCAGAAGAAACTGTTTATTTTAAGTCTAAAAATTCCAAACTGACCATTTCGGAATTATGCTGTTAGAGTTATATTATCTAAAACAACGACGAATTTGAGATATCTTCCAAACATTTCTGACTTTCGCTGCGGTTGAAGTACATATTAGTATGATGGTTGGCTAGGGTAGGTGAAATTTTTTACGGTGCCAGAGAAAAAAAGATGTCATAATCCGAATTATACTGCCGCTGGGAAGTTTCAAAGACTATTAAGAGACAAGGTATCGTTTCAAGTTCCACATGTTAGCAGACAATATTTTAATACATTCATTATGAAAATATATGCCAGAGGCTGTGCAACAAAATGCACAGAATATGATATATCTAAAGTTATTTTTATATAATTTTGTTTTTTTGTTCGTTTCTGCCTCACTTGGAGCAGATGCGGGTCGTCTTTAAATAAGTTTATTCAAATAAAGTAGGAACTTTCCTAGATATCTGATGAGGAGTGTTAACTTCTCAATCGTAAACAAAAGCAGGGCGGTTTGCTGGAGAGATTTTGTGACGTGTAGGTCAGCGTCTGTGAGGACGTGCTGCTGCCGTTCCTGCCCCGGTCCACCGCCCGCCCCCGCTCCCGTCCCCGTCACGCAGCCGCAGCTGCCTCGCCGTAGAGCAGCTGGTGGACTTCTGCGGCGCGCTGCCGGCTCTGGTGTTGCCGCCTCCGCCGCGCCAGAGGACGCAAGCGCGGGCGCCGCCCCCGCCACGCATACGCCCGTGCCTGGCCCCCGCGCCCGCCCCCGCGCCCGCCCCCGCACACGCTCACGCGCGCGCAGACAGCCCGCCCGCGCGCAGCGGCAGCGGCAAGGACCTCCCCGCCAAGTGAGCATCAACAAAATGGAGCCTAATGTCCGCCATTTTGTCACTTCCTATAGCATGGGACGTGCAGGGCATTAAGACGAATTCGTGCATACTTCACGGGAGTTTATTTCAACCCTTTTAAACAAAAAATGACGAACATGGTACCCAGAGTCCGCAATGTTCTTTTTTAGGTATTTTATGTAACCTACTAGTGTACTCGGCAATGTATTGCACTTCACACGATACTGGTTACATGATTGGTACTCTCGTTTTACGCTAAGCTCTGTAAAACTTTTAATCGATGAAAGACTTTCTCGGGAGTATGGGTTTCTTCTAAGTCGTGGTTTGGACATGGTTGTCAAATTTGTTAAAACGTTTTCCTTTAATTTTGTGCATGCATTCACTATGACTGTAGGGAGAAATTTTATTTACATGTTCAAGTTATTTACATGTTCAAGTAGAAATTCCGGCCGATATTTCACAATTGCAGTGGCAGAACATGCAGCGAAGACGCACTTAATATTTGAGGGTACGACGGGTTGCGTAGATGTTCTGTTTAGGGGCGCTTGAGGTATAAGCGCATAAATCATCATCAACAATGCCACCATTTTGCGTCTATGTGCGACAAACGTACGCACATTCCCATTGTGCAATGTCTATTACCGTCTCGCAAGTGCAAGTTGACGAAGCTTTATCGGAATCGGATGAACGGTACGGCAGTGCATAATACACGAACAAATAAGCATTTATTTTTATATATTAGATGAAGTACACGACTGGAAGGTTGGAATACGTGAATCAGTCGGAGATAGAAGGTAACCATTATACAGGCACGCTATCAGGAAAAACATAACCCTTTTTGCTTCGCGCAGTCTCGTAAAAAGCGTTGGCAAAGATAGACGCAGACACGTAGACATGTGACAAACGTAGCCATTCCTTTCTTCATGGCTGTGAATTTCGAAATTCTGTTCGAAATGTACTTGAAGACAGTCACTCATCGACATTACACCTATCGACTCAATAAATAATTTGCATTGAAATTCTATCAATCAAAATCAATCTAAAAATTTAAACAATCGCGACAGTAAATAAATTAAAAGTAATCACGCTAGAATGTCAGTGATTATAATATCATTATCATTTTATGAGCAACGATGAAATGACTTGTCAAACTGTACTGGCTTGTCGAACTCACGTGACTTTACTCGTTCCGTTCTCTGGTATAGTGTACTATACGTTAAAGTGTTTTTGATGTTCCATAGCGGGGGGGGGGGTGCGGGTGTTTGGAGAGGAGAGATTTGGCTACGTCTCGGCTGAAAACGGTGTACCAACTGTGGACATGAACTTAATTCGCCAAAGCATGCCACGAGAAATGCTACGATTGTTTTGAAAGTACGAGGTGGTTGCTGCCAGTATGTGGTTGCTGCCTGTAAATGGGTACGTGCCGTTCCGAGTCAAACCTAAGTATCTCAACGTGCCATGCCATTCAGCGCTGGATGAGGACTAGGGAGCCCGTATATCAAGAAAACTTGCGCGAGTAATACTGTTGACGTACCATGTTAACGCGAACGTGAAGGCACGATGTTCGCGAGTTTTGTTGCCATTCTATATTTAATTTAACATTAAATTTATGATCCCTTTACGAAGAACCCATTCTGAATAGTTCGGTGAAATAATGTGGTAGCAAGCTTAAATGTTTGATTGCGATGGAGCGTCTTGAACTCTTTGGGTCAAGTCTTGGAACGGGTCAAAATTGACGAACAGAATGTGAAACAGCGGGAGTAGCTGAATAAGAATATCACAAGTAAAGTTATTGAAATATAAAATCACACAAGTTGATGACATTTTTCAATTTTAAAAAATCCTTGAATTTGAATGGATTTTACCAATTTGTTGATGTTTTTCATAACCAAAACCACGTGGTTATTTATCTAATAACGTCTTTTTAAGGTTTTTTTGAGAACTTTCGTTTAGAGGTTTACATGTAGAGTGATCTGATTTATTTGCAGCCTCTTTTGGCATTTATTTAATTTATTATTTATTTATTTATTATATTTATTATTTATTTAATTTATTTATTTATTTATTTATTTATTTATTTAATTTATTTATTATATTATTTATTTATTTATTTATTTATTTATTTATTTATTTATCTTTATTATTTATTTATTTATTTATTTATTTATTTATTTATTTATTTATTTTTATTTATTTATATTTATTTATTTATATTATTTATTTATTTATTTATTTATTTATTTAATTTAATTCCATTTCTGCGTTTTTAATGAATATTTTAAATTTCTTTTTAGCTTTGTTTTTTGCTGCAGCGTTTAACTAAGCATCTTTTACGAGCTGTAGCGTGACGAGCGAGCCTTGTTGTCACAGGTCTGGGAAGCGCAAGAGCCGGCGGGCGTCCAAGCAGCGCGACGCCGCCCGCAGCGCGTCGCCGCCCACGCCCACGCCCACGCCACGCGCACGCGCATCACGAGGTAGGGCACTTGCAGTGACACAGCGCTTCGTTTATAAAAATGCTGGTCCAGAAACATGCCCCAAATTAATCGCACAAGCACACAAAATAAAATAAAAAGAGTTGTCAGACCCGAAGATTTGTCACATGTTTCGCTATGTACGTAAACTATGTGATCAAAAGTATTCGGACACGTGTCTGAAAATGACTTGCCAGTTCGTGACGTCCTCCATCGGTAATGCTGGAATTCAATAGGGTGTTGGCCTTGATGACAGCTTCCACTCTCGCAGGCATACTTTCCAATCAGGTGCTGGAAGGTTTCTCGGGGAATGGCAGCCATTCTTCACAGAGTGCTGCAATGAGAGAGGTATTGATGTAGGTCGGTGAAGCCTGGCACGAAGTCAGTGTTCCAAAACATCCCCAACGATGGTTGAAGGATTCAAGTCAGGGCTCTGTGCAGGCCAATCCATTGCAGGGCTGTTTTTGTCGTGTAACCACTCCGCCAAGGCGCGCCAGTATGAACAGGTGCTCGTTCGTGTTGAAAGATGCATTCGCCATCCCCAAATTGCTCTTCAACAGTGGAAGCAAGAAGGTGTTTAAACCATCAATATAGGCCTGTGTCGTGCCGCACAAACCAACAAGGGGTGCATGCTCCCTCCATGAAAAACCCAACCACACCATAACACCATGCTTGACGTGACAGGATACTTTTGATCACACAGTGTATGTCGACGCGCTGAATCAGAATCTGCAGCCAGACCGCGCCGCAGTTGTTTTTTTAAATCGATGATCGATGAAGCCACGGCCGAAGTCAACCGTTATAGCCCTAACGTGGCAACTGCTTGCGGTGGAGGCCCGCAGGAGCGCACGCGGTCGCCGGCCGGGTCGTCGCTGGCGGGTCGGCGGAGGCGCTGGCGCTGGGCGTGGCGGCGCGTCCAGCCCACGCGCCACCACGCCAAGCACAAGCACGAGCGGGAGCACCGGCGCGAGAGGGGCCGGGAGCGCAGGCGCGGCCCGTCGCCCACGCCCTCGCCCTCGCCTCGGCCTCGCCGTCGCCGTCGCCGCCGCCGCCGCGCGCGCCGCCGAGCAGGACGCCGCGTGGGCACCGCCGCAGGCCAAGCCACCGCGCCCGGCTCGGGCCCCGGTTGCTGGGGCCTGGGCTTGGGCTTTGGCCTGGGGCCCGTCAGCCGCCCAGCCCCAGGCTTCGCCTCAGCAGGGTCCCTTCGCCTCCCGATTGCGACCTGGCGCGCACACGAGCTTCCTCCCCTCTCGGGAATACAATTCGAATCGCGATTGCGTACAAAACAATCACACATTACAGTACCATACAACCAGTAAACAAAAATACCAACAATACATCACATAATACAATACAATACTCAATACTCGAATCCTCGCAATACAACGATGAAATGGCTGTGCATTAAGTGGCATACCACTTATTCTTCTTTCGCGGTTTACTCTTACTTCATTCTCCTTACTTTCGATTTTCTTTACTTTCGCGTAGTTTTTTACTTGCAAATGTAAGTGGAAGTATTGGGAAAAGGTCTCCAAACCGGGTCCCGGGCTCGGGCCCGGGTCTGGGCCTGGGCCTGGGCCTGGGCCTGGGCCTGGGCCTGGGCTTGGGCTTGGGCTTGGGCTTGGGCTTGGGCCTGGGGACCGCCCAACCGCCCAGGGCCGGCTCGCCCTCCAGCAGGTGCCCGCCGCCTCCCGATTGCGACTCGGCGCGCACACGAGCTTCCTTCCCTCTCGGGAATACAATTCGAATCGCGATTGCGTACAAAACAATCACACATTGCAGTACCAAACTACTAATAACAATACATCGCATAACACAGTACAATACGATCCTCGCAATACAACGATGAAATGGCTGTGCATTAAGTGGCGTACCACTTATTCTTCTTTCGCGGTTTACTCTTACTTCATTGTCCTTACTTTCTAGTTTCGTTACTTTAGCGTAGTGTTTTACTTGCAAATGTAACGAAGTATAGGGGGGAAAGGCCTCCAAACCAATAATATAATTAATGGTTTACTAATAAACTGCTGTGTGTTTTATGCACATAAATCGTAACACGTTATTGTATATTTAATATCCTCACAGAATTTTCTTGTTCTTTACGCTTGCACGGGCCTTTGGAATTTTTTATGCCCACTACCAAGTCAAAAAATAATGCTTAATTGTCATGTTGACTCAATTCATCAAATTTAAGAAACACGAAAACTCAATAAATACACATGGCATATGGCTTAAATAAGAAAAATTTACTCGAACCTCACTAACTGAGTTTCACTAGTACTTCTTAACACAATGGAAAATATTATTTTCAACCTGATGACACCCTAGGAGCCATATCTGCAAGTGATACAATAACGTATACATCTTCATTCGTGAATCCATCTGTGTCTCTCCAAATGGAAATTATGGACACTGTAGAAGGAGATGTCCGTCATGTAAATAAGCAAATTTTTTTTAAAGTAATGCTACTTTACAAGCGCATCTAGATTCCACGTTCCTTATCCCAGTTGTCCTCGAGACTTTTCGAGTGTCGTGCAGCAAGTTCATTCTCCATAGATCTCCAAAGGAGAATATTTTCACCATACATTTATTTTCACACATTGGTTGTGTTGTCGAACGCGACAGCAATTGAAGAATTGCTTACTCTTTCTGACACTTTACACGCTAACAGGAAGATTACTCTGGGTTGATTGTGTTTAAGAGTTCTTTCTGCATTAGATGTCTGTGATTTTATTTATTGAGACTTATTTTGTTGTTGCTAAAATAATTTCTTATTTTATCCAAGGATTTGTTGTAACATAATCGTAAATAGTTTTTCCTAAGTGAGAATTCGGTGGGGATGGAATGCTTTGTGTATTTTTCTAAGAAAACTACAAAACTACAAAAAAATCACTTGATGTAAAGGCAAAGAATTATCAATTATTTGACATATTTTTATTGCAAACTCATTTGAAGAAATTGTGTCTGTCGTTTCAAACGACAGTCATTGTACCGCGACCCACTTCTTGTCCACACAGTTTTTGTGTTTCGCAGAATCGCAGTGTTGTTATGTCATAAAACAGTTCTTGGTCGTAAATTTTACTGCAAACTATTTGCAAAATAAGATTTTCCCATCTGTATAAAAATAATTTTTCCGCGAATTCTTTTTCCAAAGCCTCGAAGTCGGTCGTTATCCCTTCACTTTCGGCGTATTTTACACAATCAAACACGTGTCACAAGACACATTAGGAGAATGGTCACGGGTTTGGTAGAAGGCACCAAAAAATTTAAGATATATCCAAAATATGTTTCCATATGACAAATACTCGTATGTAATCCAATTTTCTGACATATGATTTCTGATAAATCTTTCAAAAAAGGAATTAACAATGTAAGGGATAAACTACAAACTCACTTGAAAACAGCTAACAATAACGAGGAACCTGTTGGGCTTCCCTTATTTCTATTTATCTAAAGAGTGACAGTAATTTATGAATGCTAACCTTTGTTCCAGTGTTGATTGAAATGTATTGTCACTATTAGTTATTTACTTTCACTGTTGTATGTTTGTGATTTGAGTAGTTATTTACATTAAAAGAAACCCCTATAAAACACATATACTGGCCCGAAGAAATAAAAAAAAATTAGAGACGACAACAAAAGAACTTTATTTTAAGGATTTAAATCTTACATCAGTTCTCTAGCTGGCGTAATGCACGGAAAAAGGTTTCCATCCCAAAACACTGGACACGTGAAATGACTTTTATTGAAAATAGTGAGAGACTGTTAAACACTTTCAAATGACTGTTAAACACTTTCGGAAACAATGCAAATTCGACAGAAACATGACTTCAAACTGAAAAGGAGCTAAAGGAATCGTAGGCCAGGCCGCGCGTGAGAGCCGGCGCGTGGGTGGCAAGGCGCGCGGGGCGCGCGGGCGGCTGGCGCAGGGGCGCGCGCCGCACAGGGCGCCCGCACGCTGCTGGCAGTGGGAGGGGCGGCGGCGGGCGCCCGTGCGCGGCCGGCGGGCCGCAAGCGGGCCGTTGGCGCCGGGATTGATTGGCGCGACCATAGTACGACGGCGGCCGCGGGCCGGGGGACGGCGCCCCGACCCAGGCAGCGGGGCCGGGCCACCCCGCCGCCGCCCTCGCCTCCCGAAGGCTCGGCCGGGCGGGCGGCGCGGGCGAGTGGCCGCACAACGACACGCAGGTACGCACAACGCAACATCCATGTTTACAAGCATTGATGCTCAAAATTAAATCATCGATGTTAATAATACATTCATCAAAAACCGTAGATATTTTAAAGCTGGTTTAGTAATCTCTAGCATTAAATTCGTCCGCAATGAAATTTAATTTGAGACTGACGCAGTTTATTAATTTATATTTAGGATTTACTAATTTAAAAACGGCTCTCTATGTGTGAAATACGAGGAAGGTCGTAGGAGATGCCAGGTTTGGAGTCGTCTCGGGAGACAGATCGATGAAGGTAGTGCAAACAGCGTTCATTTACTTCGAACACACACCGACAGTATCAGTTATTTCCTACTTTAACTTTTACAAAATTTTCATTCATATAACATCAAAGCCGGCCTGATTAGTCGAGATCGCTAGGGCTGAAGGGTCGTAGCTGCTTCGGTTCGAAGGGCCGTGGGTTCGAATCCCGCCTCAGGCATGGATGTTTGTGTATATGCATGTTGTCCGTGCGTATTCTTCATACAGTTCCCCCTACAGTTAAACCAATCACAGTGGCCGCTATATAACAAAATTGTTAAAAAGCGACCTTCAAAAGAATCAACAGAAATATTGATGTTAAAAAAATCAGCTTTAATAGATCGACCCTGATGTTTCAATGCAAACGTGTCGCGTGTTTGGACACGCGGCTGCCGCAGGGCGGCGCGAGCGACTCGCTGACGGAGAGCATCAAGCGCGAGCTGCGCAAGTGGAAGCGCGAGTTCCCGGACGAGGCGACGTACCGCGTGCCGGTCATCCGCCACCCGGCCGACCCGCCCGAGAGCGCGCTGCCGCTCGTGCCGCCCGCCAAGGACTTCGAAGACGCCAAGAAGCCCTGGAGCGTGTACGCCAACCGGCCGCTGTCCGCCGTGCCCGAGGAGGACTCGCACTGCTCGTCGTCCACCAAGGGCTTCCTGCGGTCGGACGACGAGGGCGACGCCAGGAAGGAGGCGACCGCGGGCGGCGGCGCGGGCGGCGGCGCGGGCGTCGAGGCGGGCGGGGACGCGAGCGGGGGCGACAAGCGCTCGCTGATGGAGGCGCTGCGCGACGTGCTGAGCCTGCACGTGATCCCTGCGGACATAGCTCTGGAGGCACGCGTTGCAATTAGGAATGATTGGCCCCAGATTATAAAGGCGGCGGCGCATCTAGTGCCGAAAGCTTCCTCCACCCCTTCTGCTCACTCCCCGTTTCTAAAATTCTCTGTATTTTCTTTGTGTGACTAGCCAATGTAGTGCACGTAATGCGCGTATCCATGATATTTTTCGTCATTTATTGGCTAATATTGTAAATAATGAATACAAGTCTACCATGTAAGTTTTGTTATGAACATTTAGCAGTCATAATGGGATGATAGTCATCATAAAGGTCGCGCGACCAGGTACTTCGGACGCTCCTCAAAAGCCATGTGTGGACAGCACCAAGCAATATATATACTTGGACGACAAAAATATTCATTCGATTATGGCAAAAAGAAATAGATTAACATTAAAAACAACAACAATTATTTTTGGTAATATTGTAATGTTATTGAATTAGAGAAAGCGTACAGAGGAACGCGAAGGACAGCATTCGTTAAAGATTTAAGTCCGCTCTTCGTTAAGATCATTGAAACGGACGAGTTGAAGATAAAGATAGCATATAAGCACACTTCTGCCAAAAAAGGATTTCTTGTTTGTTTGTTTTTTTTCTTATAGGAAGGTGCTACCACAGAAATAGCGACTCTTTATGAACTTCGGCTATTGCCTCCGTTTAGGAAGTTCTCTTATTTGCTGTTTATCGGCCGAATAAAGTTAATGACTATAAAACTATTGTTTACAGAAAATTATGTTTACGGACACAAATTTGGACCATCGATATAATTCGATAGTACGGTAGGGACACTTAATATGGATTATTGACTTTCTACTGTAGGCCCCCTCTCTTGGAGAATGCTTCACAAGACGAAAAAAATTAATTATTAAACGGCCTAACGTATTTTGAGTTGTAATAAAATTATGTATATCAAGTGATTCTTGACACTTTGGAATTTTGTTTTTCTCTGAGAGAATGTGAACATTAAAAAAATTAACTATCTTGCACCGCGGACATTTTAGTCCCCTATTTGGCCCTCACCAGGGCTACAATAAATAAATTAAAAATGATTAAATAAATTTAGATGTTATTGAGGTAAGTCTTTTCTGGCATTGTTTATATTAGTTTTAAGATAGAGTGTTTAAAGATCATAAAGTACTATGCTCTTTAAGTGTTTCCTTGCATGTACTACATTCTTATATAAATTATAGAGTACATTTATTATTTTAGCCCTGACGAAGGCTGAAAGGTCTCCAATGTAAAGTTAATTTTCTAATGCCGGTCTAACCTCGCGACGCAGAGAAAACAGGCGCGTTATGAGCAGGGGTGTGTGGCCCTCGCAGCTGGAGGCGGTGCCGGCGCCGGCGGAGGTGGAAGCGGAAGCGGAGGCGGGCGTGGAGGCGGAGGCGGAGGCGGAGGAGCGGCCCCGCTCGCGCGACAGCGGCGACGCGCAGTGGTCGCTCTCCAAGACGCCCGCGCCGCCCGAGTTCCGCGGCGACCGCGACGAGCCCACGTGCGCGCTCGACGTCATCTCGCCGCCCACGCGCCTGCGCCCTTCGTCGTCGTCCTCCTCCTCCGAGAGCAACGCCACCGTCTGCAGCACCGACTCGGGCTTCGAGCTGGAGGGCCGCGCCGCCGCCGCCGCCGCCGCCGCTGCAGAAGGCGGCGCCCCGGCGGCCGACCTGCGGCCGAAGCCCGGCGTGCACCGCCTCGACGCCAGCTTTCGCGCCGAACCAACGCTCGGAGACGCGCGCGAGAGAGCCAGCGCGCCGGCCTGCGTTGGCGACGCTGCTCTTCAGGTTGACTCCGGGACAGGAGGTGAGGCGCATTCTCTCTTCTACAGCTCGGAGTCCAAGCTGCGGCTCGATCCCAAGCTCGCCACCCTGCACGCGGCGGTCGCTCAGCTTCACGGTAGCGACTCCAAGTTTGGAATCGATTCCAAGACCGACTCGCGAGTCGAGACGAACGCCACGTACTGCAGCGACTCCCGACCCGATCAGCAGCGAGCGTCCGTGGACTCGCTCTACAGCGCGTTGGACACGCCCCCCGGAAAGATCGACGACTACGTTTTGTCGTCGATTTTCGTCGCGAATTCGGAGAAGATCATTGATATCCAAAAAATAAGGGAGAGAATTACTGTTGAAAAGCTCCACTCAGAGATTTCGCCGTTTTTAGAGGGGATGGATATTTTGCGGGATGAACGTGAACCAAAAGAAAAGACATCGGCAGCGTTTTCCTTACCTAGTGAGGTGATAGAATCAGTTGTCGTTCCTGCTGAAAAAGAAAGTAAAGATGCCGACATAATTTTGCCACAAGACGTTTCAGTCGAAGAAACAATAAAACTATCTGAACCTGAATTAGCACCCAAGAAACCTGGCGTGTTTTTAGCTCTAGATAAAATACTACTACAATATGAAGAATCTTATACGTCTTTAAGCGGAGCGGAAATTTTTGCAGAAGCTTCGGAAGGAAAAACGTCTACGTCATCGCCTGATAAAGTGCCCGCTTCTAGCGAAGAGGATCAAAATAAACAAGACGACAATCCTCCTATGAAGTCTGGGGTTGCGTGCGAAGACGTGCTTAGATCTCACGATCCAATGGCTTTGGTATCACCCTCGACACAAGGTCTCAAGCCAATAAATTTCCCCTACGCTGCTTACTACGTGAACAAGCAGATCATTTCCAATTCTCCAACCGCCTCAAATGCGCCGAACGCCCAGATGCCGCCTTTGTGTCCAACGTCTCCTTCCGTTCGCGGAATCTCCGCCCCTTGCCTCCCTCATCACCCGCCCGCCGCCGACGACGACGCAAGCCTCAGCCGCGACGTGGTAAGTTGCCACGCGCTCAGCGATCTCTCCATATACGAGGACGTCGAATTGAGCAGCCTCACTTCCTCTTCGAGTAAAATCGAAAGCAAGCTGTTTTTCGAAAACACGTCAGAGAATAGCGAAGATCTGAGTGCCTTGCAGCTCTCCACAATCACGATGTCGAGTTTTCAAGAGGATCTGTGCAAGTCGGAACTAACTACGCAGGGCGAACCAGATGACAACGACGTCTCCGACGGAGTCGCAGTTGCGAATCGGTTTGTCGTGAAGGACGGAGACACATTCAAAGAACCTTCCTCTCCCTTTAAATTCGTCCTTACCGTGAGTTTGCATGGCCCTAGAACCGTCGCTAGCAGCGAGGTTTCAGAGGAAAAAGAATCTGTGTGTAGTCCGAGCAATGAAAGCATAGAGAAATATCCAGAACCTTATCTCGAAGAAACACCTCTAGCGGATCTAAACCAAATGGAAAAATACAGTACAACAGAGCTATGGTCTCGACCAAACAACCTTTCGAGGACTACGATGCAGAGGGGAGGGTCTGTCTCAGTAAAAAGAAATCGCAACGGAACGATGAGAGCTAGCTCACACTCAATGGAGAGAATACATTCCAGTGATTCTCAGCTGTATCCTGAAATGGGTGAAAGCGACCTTGATGTGTTTTCTAAAGTGCTTTCCGTCTTGAATATGAAGGAATTGGATGATATCGACAGTCAATCATGTCTAATAGGAACCTATCATCCGGACGTAAATGTAATAGAAAGTATTTCAAATTTCTGCAGAGAACTTAAGGAGTACGTTGGTTCGCGAAGTGAAATAAATGATTCTATGTCCTTTGAAGATAGTTCTTATAATATAGAGAGTAATACAATTAATGAAATTGTTCAGCGTGATGCTAGTACTGATCCGCCTAGCTCATTTCTGATATCGAATGTAAGAGATTCTTTTCACGACAGGAAACATTTGGGAACTGACCTCAAAATGGCTTCATCCGAAAATATTTCTATGCGGCCTAAACGTAAAACTGTGTCCTTGAAGTTATTTTCAGAGTGGGATACATTAAATAAAATTTTGGACCAAGTTGAGGTAAACACTTGTTTAAAATCGTTTATTAATCACAAACGTCAGCAGGTTGATCGTTCTCCGTACGAAACTCCACTTTCTGAATCTGAAGCGTCGAAAATAACGAGTCAAGACAACTTAGACCGGAAGATGCACGAACACACAAATTCATCTCAAAATGACAGAGAGAAAAATGACGGTTGTCTTTACAACACCTCTTCCTCTATCTCATCAACTCCTTTAATCTCTACCACTGACGTTTCGATAGAAGAGAGCGGGGAGGACCGCTTCCATTCCATTGACAGTTGGTCTCGAGATATTGAATTTGAAACCTCAAAAACACTTGAAATCACAGAAACAAATGACCCCAAAGCAATGGACGATAACATATCTTTATCACGTCGCAGCAATTCTAGGGTTTGTGCTCCTATTTCCTTGAAACATCTGGCAACTCTTCTGTCTTCCTCTAAATTTACGATGGAATCACTCACTAAAGATGATTCTAGTACTTCAACTAATAGCATGAAAGATGGTGAATCGAAAAAAAATAGTGGCAGTTCTGAGGAGAAAAATATATTGTCAGAGGACAAACACTCAACGCCCAGAGGGAAAACTTTGCTATCGAATGAAGAGAGTCTTGCTGACGCGCATATGCAACCTGAGGCTTTTAAAATATGTCGAGAAGATTCTAGTGAACAGTCGGTGTTCTGCACACCGCCAAAGCCATCGTTGAACACTCTCCTCGACATTCCGGACATGAAACCAGCTCTGTTGGAAGGGTTTGCCATCACATTTCTTATAGATGCTGCGAGCCTCATCAGTAAAATGTTGAAAGAGAACAAGAGACTTCATGGTCAAATAGTTTCGTCTAGCTCTTCATCGAATGAAACCTTGCGTGATGGAACGTTCACCCCTAATCGGCCTCCTGTGTCTAAGAGCTTAGAGTTAATGGGAAAGAGAGCGGAAGTGGAGACGCGCACGCGATCTGAAGTTTTGGAAACCTCAACAGAAGAAGAAACGAATGAAATGATTAATTCTGCTTTCTCTCAAATGAGAAATATTTCGTCTTCTTCGGATCATACACTCACAACTGGATTTGAAGTCAATAATTCTTCATTATATGACATAATGGAAATTAGCGATATGACTCACGTAATACAGAACAAAACTAAACTTTATAATGAAAACTGTCACTCTGTTGCTCATAATATATACGACACGAGACCTATGACTCCTCCTGTAGAGTTTCACTCGTGCAGAAACTCACCAGACATTCCTGATCTAGAAGAAATGTATATGACATACCCTACGAAATATGAAGGTGAATCGAATTTGGAGAAATATGGAGTAAAATCAATGGTTCCTTCAGAGGAATTTCATTCCTGCTGTAACTCGCCTGATTTGTCTCGCGAACAAATATCGACAATTAACAAGGAAATTCTAGTTGAAAATGAAAGTTTAGATTCTACGTTTTTTTCGGAAGTAAATACCAATATTTCTGACAAAGTAATAGATACGAATGAAATAGACAACAAACCTCTTGAAAGTGAAGACCATTCAAGAGATTCAACAAGACCATCTAGTGGGCAGGAAGTATTTTATCCATGTCAGAGCTCAGCTGAATTCACTACTGAAAAACAAACAATTTCGAGCTACAGCACTACTCGAGAAGAAATGGATTCTGTTGCAACACAAACGTCGTTAATAGCGGTTCAAGAGATTGCTATACAGAAGGACTCCTGCAAATTGCCTACCAATAATAGTGAAGAGTTCGAGTGTTCTGAATCGACCGACGATACGGATTACTCCAAAAAAAGTCAAGAGATCCAAACGGTTTCTTCCAGTGAAATATCTGAAAACATGCCTTTTACGTTGCCACTCAGTAGCGAAATAAAAGTGAAACCTTTTGAGTGCGGTGTTCACTGCAAAGAAGTCGATTCTTCTAGAAGTTTGTCTAGACCTGTGAGCCCACCGCAAGATTTTCATTGTAGTAGAAGTTCTCTGACGAGTTCTTCTAGGCAGAGAATTACAACACACATTGAAACTACATTAAATGAAATGGATCCTGCAGGAAAGTCAATAACGCTACAGGAAGAATTTGACACGGATAATTCTCGATTCGAGTTCTATGTCAAAACAGAAATTAATATAAAACCTAACGAGTTCAATCCAGATAGCCAAACAAATAGACCACTAAGCCCACCTGATAAGTTCCATCCTCTTATGATTGCACGTGAAAAACTGGCCATGTATAAATCTATATGTAACTCTGAAATAAAGCTTCTGAAATTCACAGCCCCTGAAACTATTTCAGAAGAGGTCGGTTTTTCAGACGTTCAAAGTAGACGAGAAACTTCTCCAGAAGAATTGAGTGCAGAAACATCTGCCGGAAAAGAGATTGCTGACGATCAAACGAAATCAAATTGTTCCGAGACAAATTTCAATTCACGTCACTCTACAAACGAACTTCCTCCAAAGAGCGAAAATGGTTCTAAACATAGTCAAACTAGCAACACTCACGTACTTTCGGAGAAGAGTTCAAAGAGTCCCATAATCCTCCCGCAAGAAGTACATCACACTGCAGTCTCTCAAATCACGGCTGACAAGAGCGAAGTGAACGTGAAAATTCCAGCCACGACCGTGGAGCCTAACTCAACCCATGAGAAAGCCGAACTCATCACTGTCTCAAGAGCCGTCTCTGCCAGCGAGATAGCTGCCCCGAGCGTTAGAGAAATCGCAACCTCCACTACCGCCGAACTCGTATCGCAGGATGACGGCACGAGGACCGTCGAGGTCGGAGTGGGCCCCAGCCAGTCCAGGCAAGACGTGGCGGCGGAGAGCGTCCGGCCTCACTGCCGGAAGCGAAGCGGGCGGCTTCAAGGCGAGCGCGGGCGCGGGCGCGGCGGCGGCGTCGGCCGACAAGGCAGACGCAGGCGAGCCGCCGCCCACCCCGACGAAGAGCGACGCCGCGTCGGTCCGCCTGGGGCCAGCGCCTCGGCGTCGCCGCTCGCCCGCTCGCGCGCAGCAAGCAGCAGCAGCGGCAGCGAGTGGGACACGCCACCACCAGCAAAGAGACGAGGCGGCGCGAGCGGAGCCCGAGGCCGGCCGGGGACTGGGTCGCCTCGACGGGTGCGCTCGCTGTGGGAGGCGGCGCGCGGGCCCGTGCCCGTTGCCCTCAGGCCGCGGCGCCCGCGCCCGCGCACGCAACCCGCCCTGCGCGCGAATTCGGCCCACGCGCTGCGCACGCGCGCAGCCGCGGAAGGAGGTGAGGCGCGCGCCGCGCACGCGTCCTATTGTCGTGCCTGCGCGGGCCTCTTCTCACGCCGTTGACCGCGTTGGCTGCAGTTGCAGCTGGTGTTCATGGCGAGGAGCTTGCGCTGCACGGACAGGCGACGCCTCGTGCGCAACAGGCGCGCCACCAGTGGTGGCCGGCCACCACCGACGAGTGCCGCGGTGCTGGTGCAGCTGGAGGAGCAACTGCCCCGCCACCCCCGGCCCCCAGCCCCCCTCCGCCGCAACCGCCGCCGCCGCCGCCGCGCGCCACCTGCCGTCGCCGTCGAGCGCGGAGAGCTGTTCCTGTGCGTCCGTCGCGGAGGCCGGTGGCGGCCACCCGCGCCATTCGCAGCAAACGCCAGCGCCACCCGCGCGCCACGCCCTGCCGGCCCTCGCCGCGCTCGACAGACGCCTGTCGCCGCCGGACCCCCCTGACCTCCACACCCCCTCCGCTCCCGCCTTAGCCGCTCCGCAGTCCTTCACCCGCGAAAGCCCGAGCCGACCGCCAACATCCTCATGGTGACTACTTTAAATTTTCCTCTTTTCCACTTTCACTTCCCCAGATGCTACAACGTACCGTTCAGATAGTATTGTTATGCCGCAGCGAAAACTACAGATTTTTCAAGACAAAATACAATTTTTCTATATCCCGGACACCGAAAAAGTGGATAATTGTTACTCATATGCGTATGCTTCCTCAAATACTAGTGTAGTCATAATCCGTGTTTTTGTACAAAGTAAATGGTGCTAGAACAGCACACACTTTATCGCGTTATTCCTAATTTTTTCAATATGGAGAATTCAAAGAAAATTAGACCTGCGCTATTTTTTAAGCGACTTCTGCTCCAACCATGAAAATATGTAGGGCTAAATTTGCCGTTTTTGAGATCATTTTTTATACATTGCATTAACTTCAAGCAGAAATTATGAAAAATCTATTAAATTTTTACTTTCTCGTATACGTACGTGTATATACGGTGTAGTATATGTAGAACCTAATTTGGGCACTATTGATGGGCTCTCGGAGGGTTGGTTGGCTAAGGCCCACTTGGACGATGTTTCTCCATAAATTATGTTCAGGGTAGAAGATCAAAAGAAGTTTTCACGCAATGAAACGATGAATTCTGTTTTTTTTATTTATCTACTATACGTTTTCTCTATTCTTCTTCTTCTTCTTCTTCTTCTTCTTCTTCTTCTTCTTCTTCTTCTTCTTCTTCTTCTTCTTCTTCCTCTGCTTCCTCGGCCCGCTGGCATAATTTGCATCTCTGTTAGTGCGGTGCAAGGGTTCGCGATCCGACAGCGGCGGACGAAGAGTCAGGTCTATTTCAGCTACTCAGTAGAGGAGAATTCTTTTTTTAAATTTTCTTTTGGGTAGGAAAACACAATGATCAGTGTTTAATACACTCTACATTTTTTATAGTTGCTTGTATCTACTTATAATTAACTTACAATAATCTTACTAATAATTTTAAAATACAAATTACATTACTACTAGGGTGATAGATGTATCTTTATATATCTCTACATCGGTTCGAGATCTAAGAATTTATTTAGGCATATTTGGAAAGGAAGTTTGTTCTTGATGCGGGTTCTGTGTATTGCATATTGGTAGAGTCTTGACGGGGTTAGGTTGGGTATATTTGGGATGTTCTGGAAGAAGTGGGTGAATACAAAAATGATACGATTGGTTATCGGTTCTAGCTGCAGTTCTTTATGGAGTTGAGTATTGGAGGTGTACCATGAGGCATTCGTGATGGTGCGCAGGAACTGATTTTGGATTACTTGGAGCTAGGAATACATTATTGTTTGGTTTTTGTATTGGAAGAATGATTGCATGTTTCCGTTCTGGCAAAAAGTAACCAAGTCTGAGGCATGAGTTGAAGATATTAGTAAAATACGGAAATGGCTGTTTGAGAAAGGTTTTTCAATATTAAATTGTTAATTTTATCATGTCCAGGGGCTTTCTTGACAGTGATTTGATGATTGTATTTATTTCTTTAGGCGATGTATTGTGTATTTTTTGATGCCATAAGTCTGTTCGTTTACAGTTTTATTGATTGTGAGATGACTAGGGTGCGGTTTAGTATTATTCAAGGTGAATGTGGATGGAAAGTAATTAGCTAGCCCTTCAACTATTTTTTATTTAATTTTTTTTTGATCTGCAACGAAGTTTGAAGTGACTTTAGATTTAAGCTCTTTGATCAATGCATTAATGTCGGTGATGTCTGCTCCTATGATTGGTGGTATTTTACTAGGTGTTTCACTTTGAGTAATAGGAAGGTCGTTGATACAAGCGAACCTATTCTCGGTTGCTTACTTATCAAGTTCATTTAGAGGTACGAAACTGTTTTTCACCGGCAAATTAATTAATAGAGTCAGCTTTTACCACCGCTTTTATTACAGTTTTGATCACTGTAACTATCGTCATTGCTACTGAAGTTTTTGGGTTCACGCTCTATATCATTGTGTTACTGACCTTTTTCTGGAGTCTGAGGAGTCCTTTTCTTGTAGTTGAACGGGTGGGTGTTGGCTGAGTTGAATCGGTTCCTTGCCATCGGCGCCGGGGGTGTTATGTTGATTGATGTTCTCCAGCGTCACCTCCATTTCGTCTTCGGTGAATCGATTTGTGTTATCTGGGATGAAACTTTCCATTGTATCTGGCTGGTTCTCACTGTTTTTAAGAACAAGCAAAGCACCATTTACGACTTCACTTGTTGGAGGGTCATAGCTGCATGCCATTCACTACTTTGCACAGGGTCGCACTTCACCGGAATTATTTCGAACAATTATTTGTCAATAGCACTTGTGTGGTTCACTTCACTAGATAATATTTTAGTGTGGCTCCCCCCCCCACTCCGTTAATGGAGTGGAGAACTACGAAGTAACGGTTTTATCGCAACAGATCCGACAGGGTCGCACAATAGAGCTCTGACTGCCTCTCGCCACCTCTGTGGTACGAAGAATGAGGAGAATCGGTCGTTTTCCATGATCCCCCCCCCCCATCAAGAGCACGTGGATGCATGAGCCAGCGATTGTAACCGGAGGAGAAATGAATTCAGCGCCGAATTTCCTTCCGCGATAAGGCGCTCGAAGAAGCAGTGCGATCAAGGGGGGAGGGGGAGGGGGCAGACGGCGCGGCGGTCGCCGACAACGAAAACCTTGGCAGCGGGCCTTTCATGCAATATGGGCGAGAAACCCGTTACTTTTCTTTCGGTTTGGAAGAAAGGTTACCTTTTGTAGATACTAGAATAGTGGCGAAGTGTTTAGTGTGTTCCAAAGAACTGCTTTATGTTATAGAGTCCAACCTACAGATGCATTACATAGGTTTTGCAACCCAGAGAAATCTGCAAGATAAAAATAAATTCTGAGAATTGACATAGGCTATAGTCATGGGATGAGTAAAAGAATTTGCAGATTAAAGCATATGGAAAATATACTGAAAACCACGCGTGTTTACAACATTTTCAAACAAAACTATCGGTAAAAAATAATCAAGCCTAGGGTCCAAATTTTCTCATGTGACCCCTACCAGGTGTCTAGTTGTTATGCATCTGTTAATATTAATCATTGTTTCAGAACGCACTAATTCGTTATACTGTATACCATTGTATAAACTATTATTGTCTTACTCTGTTAAACCTTTTCCAAAAAATGTTATTTAATAGAAGAATGGAAATGGAATTACTGTACTGATTATGATAAACAGTCGAATATTACTTTGAGTTATGTAATAATGTATGTTGTATTATATAATGTTTCATGTTATTAAATCATTAACTTTCGAAATAATAATTACTATTTAGAAACGTAATTATCTATTTTCCAAGCGAACCTTTTCCCCTCACTTCCGTACCATCATTGGAACACGCCACCGCGTCGGGCACTTGCTGTGCTCCGCGGCTCGGTTCGGAACAGAAGAGTAAATTTCTGTGAAATCACAGAGCATTCAGTTGCCAAGCACTGACCTGAAACGAGTCATGAACTGTGTGCAATTTTTCCTTCATCGTTCTTTTTCCATTTCTGTCTTACTAACATCCGCACACACGTATATTCACATTCACATGCAGAAAGTACGCTACCACACGTTGAGCGATCGGTACGTTGAGCTTCGTACTTGTTCCGGCTGCTCCTGTACCACACTGGGGAGATATCTGGAGGTGAAACCCAACGCAAGTGGACATACAGCTCAACACACTCCAGCAGGGAAGAAGCTATGCCAATTCCCGAGATATAAGATGCATTACACTTGTATCGATAGCAGTTAGCGTGCCCGGAAACAGGAAATGATAAATCAATCTGCTTGTTTGCCCTTGATTCGTCTTTTGTGTTTCAACAGCAAAGGCAAGGAGGGCGCGTGCGCGCGTGCGGGCAGGGTGCGGTGGCGCGGGCGCCTCGACGCCCTCGACAGCTCGGACACGAGCGACCTGGCGAGCAGCGACGCGGAGTCGTGGCCGGTGGACGAGGTCGAGGAGGAGGACGAGGAGGTGGACGAGGATGAGGACGAGGAGGAGGAGGAACTGTGGCGGCGCTGGCGGAGCGTGGACGGCTGGAGCGAGCCGCTCGACGACTCCGGTACGACGACGCCCCCCCCCCCCCCCCCCC
>BOPP01000078.1:4702975-4725878 GCA_017312745.1 Gryllus bimaculatus | reverse complement strand
CCGCCCGCACGCGTGACTTTCGACCGCGGAGTTTTGGCAATCTCGTTACGAGTCAGCTCTGGATTACGCCGCTTGCTTGCATGCGTAAATTTTCATCTAGGTGTTGCTTGTTTGGGTGAATTGGCTCACATCTGGCCTTCTTCCATCTCGGATTGCTCGAAATCTGGAATTACTGCGACTTTACTTGTACTTCCAATTCAAATCTTTTTTCTGCAAACTTCAGCAAACTCTGTGGCAAAATAATGAATATTCTTCCTGCACTCATTACAAACTAGGTTAAACATAATCCCATCGTAAACGACTTAAAATGCAATTACGCAAAACAATTCTTTCGTAAACGCTCATTCCTTTCGAATCTTATTAACTTCACTGAAGTAGTGTTGTTGATGCGTAGTCTTCATTTCATTAGTGCTACCAATTTTCTTAATTTTAATATTTCAATTTATTCATCTCAGCTGCCAAGGCTCTAATTGACAAATGGCATGTAATGATTTAATAAAAAAAATAATACAAACACTCAATTTCAATTGGATAATTTGTATTGATTATGTAGCTTCGTAAGAAATTAATTGTTGCACTAATGTTCTACGATTTGTTAACAATTTTTACATGTATTAATGAGATGTGTGAAAACAGACAGAAATTGCTTGTGCTAATAATATTACATAAGGCCTAATCAAGGGAGAGAAAGTACGTGCTGTTATGGGACTATTAGTTAACTATATGTGCCCAGCGAAAATGTGTTATAAATCCCAATCTTCGTTAGATCCATGAAACACGATTTTACCTAAACGTTCTTGACCTCAGCGCATATTTTCTACATGAACATCATCTTCCAAAATGAACCTTTGTGATATTAATAATTTTTTATTTGGGGTGAAACTTCTCAAATAAGAATGTAATGTACGAAATTAACTCGGATAAACTTAATTGATAAAACATTCTGATGCGTGCCACTTATACTTCATATTCAACTTCGAGCAAACTCAACCTTTGAGGGGGCAACCTTGTAGTTAATCAATATTCCTCACCATTCCTCGCTTTTTTATCTGCAAAATTCTTTCCTGAGAAATTCATCCTTTTATGGTTTATTTAACTTTTTCCTGATTTGTAAAATAAATAATACGTTTCTGTAGCGTGTCGTAAATCTCCTTAGTTCTAATGCTATTTGAAAGTCAATTGTATATATATTTGAACTGATCCCAAAATCTGTCTTGTGATGTAAGAGTCTCGCCATTGGTAATTGCTTCAAATTTATTCTTTATTTGTTAACCAAATGCTAAAATATTAGGCTGAAATATGTGTTATATCATTAAAAGAATTGAAAGTAATTATTACCATTTTTTCCTCTTCTTCACACAGGAGCCATCATTGCTCTGGAGTTTTGGCCGATTTGTGTTCCTCGCTGCGATCATCACCACAATAGTTTATCCTTATCCGCAGGTGAGTGGTTTCGTATATTTGTTCAATATTATTTACAGTAATTTTCTAATACTTGAAAGCCAAAGATTGAATTGTCTTTATTACTTGTCAAAATAACATTTTTGCAGAGATGTAACTAATAATAATATGATACAGGCCTAAGAAATTCTCTTGATCTATTGCTATTTATAAAAAACAAAATAATATGTAGTGATGAATCAAATTTTTCCAAATACAATAAAATGATTTATCAAACATTAAAAAATTAAACTTAAAGCATTGTTCTTTCATTTATTGCATTGGCAAACTAAGCTCCAATTAAAATGTACTTGCCCTTGTAGTATTAAAAGTACTACAAATAAACTAATTTACCTAATACCCGTAAAGTATAAAATTTTGAAAGAAAGGTTTCTGTGTGCTTAATTAAATATATATTTGAATTAATAAACTAACAATAGTCTTGGCCTTATGTTCTATGTAAGAGCTCAAACATCTGGGTTAACCTTGTTCCTTGTCCGCTCTTTAAGAGCATAAGGGTACATTGTTGTTTTCTGGCTTTTCTTTCCCCCAACCAATTCCCCATGAGCATGCCATCTGTGAACCTGCAGTGATGCACGAACTGTGTGTGAGACGATTGTGTGAATGCATGTGACTCTTATAACAACATAACACACTTCCTCAACTAACACTTTTCACCAACCATGCTTAAAATTGATACAGAAGTACAATAATGAATTCTTCATATTCTTTCTTTCATGGTTGTTGTTTGAAGTCATTCACCGAATCGGAATTGGGGCTTTTAACAATCGTGAAGATTCTGAGTGTTTCAAAAGAGGTTTCAGTGCTTTGGATTGTTCTACAACAGTTGAAAGTAACTTGGGTGGACTGTCTTTCGGACTCCTTCTAATGAGAGAAAGACTTTCCACTGTCTTTTCTACGAGAGTGTGTGAATGAGAGACTAAAGAAGACCTCTCCTTCAAGAACACTTAACGAAATTTTATGCAAACTATTTTCCACGTATTGTCTCTGAAAGCAGAAATAAAAGTTTTTGTGCCGATAATTTCGCCGTTTTCCGCGCATGAATTACAATGCTTTCTCTTCTTCGACGAGAAGTGCGAGAAGCCCAAAGGTTCCACAGATGGGGAGAGGAAGAAAGGAATCGTCTGAAAACAACGCTTTGCAGCGCCCAGATTGCAGGAGGAGGAGGAGGAGGGCTGGGCCGTGGGGAGAGGTGAGGACGGGTGTTGTGTTGCAGCGGGCGCAAGCGGCGCGCCCGCCCCGCGACCGCCCTCGGTTCCTTCTCGCTGGTACACGTTGCTGGCCTTCCGTTCGCCCGACGCAGCAGGTCGGGCGGAGGACTGGCGCGCGGGCCGGGGTACCGAGCGCGCGCCACGGCGGGCTATTTTCTCTAACCCTCTCATAATGTGCCATGGCTCGGCAGGTATAGTACCTTCTTGTACATTTCGAGAGTTAAAAAGCTTGTTTTCAGACCGTAGCCTTTTCCTCCATGTTGTCTTTCATGGTATTTTCTTCTCATTTTATGTTTTAAAAGAATGTTTTTATACAAGGACATTTGGATTAAAATATGATTGTGAAAAAGTTAAAAAAATAAGTATAACTAAATTATATAACAATAATCCTTTCTGTCACTCTTTATCTGGTCAAATTTAACTATTGTTTCTCCTCTTGATTTAATATGTCCTTTTGTATGAATGAATATGATTTGTGTTGTTGCCTTGTTATGTGTTCCTCTTTACTTTTTGTTGCTTATAAATTGTGCATGTATTGTCACTTTATTTTGGTTTCTGCTCGAAAATCACAAAAACTACACTGTTGTTTCTATCATGCACAAACCTTCAGCGTACGCATCCTGCAACATTTCATCGCAACGCTCTTGGAATCAGTGGCGGCAAGGAGTCCGGCTGGGGCCCCAGTGCTTGTTGAGGTTCCCTGTAAAATTTCCCCCTATGACACAATGTTTGCCTCTCGGTAATGGCAGGTTCAGCGCCTCTCAGTTGGTCAGTAGCGGATCCAGGGGAGAGCAGGAGGCCCTACCCCGAAGGCCCAGAGATTTCGTTGTTACCTTCCTTTATATTGGCAAAATTTATTTAAATATTTATATTAACGAATTATGTAATTGTTTTAAAAAGAATAGTAAGTATCGTTAAATTACACACAACAAAACACAATATAATAAACAAAATAGTTTGTTATTTAACAAAATCTGTGTCCCCCCTCCTAAAATATCGTGGATCCGCCCCTGCATTCGGTGCGAGTCATTTTGGACCCTCAGTACAGTCAGTGGGGAGATGCGAGCCTCCCGTGAGGTGGTGGGGGTCGGCCCCGTCGCGAAGCGCCTGTCCTTCGATCGCGGCCCGCGGAGCCATGCGCGCCTGCGGAATCTGTCGCTGCGCGCCACTTGCTCCGTTAGAGCAGGTGCGTCGGCCGGCAAGCAAGTTGCGGGAGCACCGCCCGCCGCGCCCGGGCGCTCGCTAGCCGGCGTCTCATGAGTCTGTCGTCCCGCCAGGAGCCGCAGGCGAAGCACTATCGCCAACCGCGCCTCCCCCGACTGCAGACACAGTGGCGTCGTTCGACTCGTCCGGCTCGGAGGGCCGGCCGCCTCAACGCGGTACTTACCGCAAGCGTGGGAGGAAACTTGCACTCACCAAGCGGGCCGGCGGCGGCGCGCGGCAAGAAACGCCTGCGCCGCCAGGGAGACACTGGATGAACCCGGGCGAGGGGCAGCGGGAAGCTGCTGTCACCACCGGCATGTCCAAGCCCGCCCCCGCCGCAGCAGGAGAAGAAGGCCACCACCACCACCACCATCACCACGGCCGGCCTCCAGTGGAGAACAAGGAAACGAGCAACCGGCTGGGGATTGGCGCAACCGCCCAGCAAAAAAACCGATACTGAAACTGTCGTAGGAAAAGGAAACCCCGAGTCAGTTCTGATGATTCTGTGTAACCTTGTGGTTGTCCATTTCTTGTAAGATGTAGGATACTAACCTCCTCACAAGATAATAATTATAATTTTATTGCATTCCAAAGAGAAGATGAGGTATTTATTATTTAAAAATTGCCTAGATACGTTACCACAGGTAATAGAACATTTCTTATGACGATGCCAACATGAATCACCGCAGTGCTTAATGCGTTTTATAGTTGGTAAATTATTAGAGACCAAATGATAAAGAGATGGCTGAGGCAAGGTACGCAGCAAGTTCAAGAATGAAGCATTCGTTTTGTTGGCAAGTCAGGATGCAGCTATTTTAATTTTGACGTAGTGTATTGAATCGTTTTACGTATTTAGCATATATTTTCGCATTTGAGATTCTTTACAGTAGGAAATCAGTTTTCTTATGTGTAATTTCAATATTTTTTTCCTCAAAATGTGTGTAGAGTTACACATGTTTAAAAACATTAATTTGAAAATTCTGAAAATGAAATATCTTGGCTTAATTATATACGTTTTTACTAATTTATTATATATGTAGAATAAAATGAACGTAAGTTGTTACCTTACAGATAAGTAGCTAGTAGTGAATCTGTTTATAGATATTTATATATGTTTAGTTGGTAGCAGAAGACAAGCTGATTTTCAAGTGTAAAAGTCTCTTTTTTTAATCAATTAACTACTTAGAAACTCATAGAATAATACATCGAGTTTCGTTCTAACTCCAGGAGTTTGTTATGTAACATGATGTAATTCATTATTTAAACGTCAAGGAAACCCCTAATTACTCTATGACATATGAAAATGACTGTCTGCACAACTTATGTTTTTTGAAGTATTCACAAAATGACTTACGGTGTTAAGTATGCATATAGCCACACGTTAAAAGTAACATTAATGCATAGCATTTCGGTTAGAGTATTATCACCGATGGAGTTTGTATCAGAAGAAAGAATGAACAATCTGAAGTGTGCAGCAGCAGGTCGGTCATGCACCCCTTGGCTGTTCTCTAAGCAAAGAGAGGCCCTAGTGATGAAGTGCATGATATTGCTCTCCCAGAACCACTTGGAATGTCTTGGGGTGAGTGCTATTACTCTGGCCACAGCATATGTTGCATGAATTTGTTTCACGATACTTATTTCGACACATCATTAAACTAACAAAAGGGCTTTTGTATGTGTAAGTAAAGGCCCTTTCTTTTCAATCTGTCTTTTGATAAGAAATCTTTATATCAAATAAACTGGTATAGTCAAAAATTATATATTGAATGTCATGAAGTTTTCATGAATTGAAATATTGAAATGATCTTTATATTCAGCTTGCAATTTTATTGTCTTGTACATACTTTCATATATAACTCATAAAATAATATTATACAAAAAATTACAAAATTATTAGAAGTATTGAGTACGAAAATACGATTACTTATTTATTATTTAATAATTCTATTTTAAGCATATCTCCCTACATGTGTGAGGTGATATTTCCTGTCACATTGTTTGTACCGAACAAGCATTTCTTCTTTTCCATTGGCATTTTGTGTTTCTGGGGATGGTTCAGTTTAATGCAATAATGCAGCAAATGAGATTTGCGTATGTATTTTTCCCAACATATTTCATATCATATTATTGTAGACATGATTTACATGTATTGATTTTATACATTAAAACATGAATTCTTAATTCATTTTTGTTGGTATTTTTCTGAACGAACCCCCACTTCAATTTCTTATTTCCAGGACATTTGAAATTTGTTTTTCATTACATTTCAATACGTTGTTACTGAGAAGAAAATTCAGGCTGTCTATTAGGAAACCAAAGTCAACATGTTTTAACCAACATGAAACCCATAAAACTCATTCACAAACATGTTTCAATAGTTTGTAAAAGAGTTGAATAATAAAATGTAGAGAAGTTATGATGAAAACAAACAAACTTGAAATTGCCCGTATAGTTGTAAAAGAACTTTCTCGGTATGTGAATATAATTATAGAACATCAAAATCATGATGACAGTGTCGTGTATTATATATTTACTGCATCTATAAGATGCAGAAGCTCTTTCAGAAGCTATTTTAAAATTATGCTCTATAGGAACATCTGCCACGAAAAGCGGTATTAGAATATCCGTTCATCTGTCAGAACATCTGCTTGAAAAGCCACCAGTGTGGAAATATCTGCATGTGAGACATCGCTAGTTGAAAAAAATAATAGTTTGCTTGAAAAAGTCTACGGCCTTAGCTGATGTGTCTCTTCTCTTTGAAGGTTATACAAGCACACTAAAGCATTGCAGAGGATGAGGCTTATCGTACCTTATAACGCCCCCAGTGATTAACAATAGAAACATTATCTTGCCCAGTCAAGCAGACGTTTCCTACAGAAGGTTAAACACAACTGGTATAGAGCCTGTAAGAAACTTTCCTCTTTTATAGACTATTGTATATTATGATAATTTATTGATTTTGAACTTAATTTAGTATTATAAAGAACGAAAATAATAGGCAGATTTTCTTATTGATCAAAAACTTTTGAAAATTAGTGATATGTAAACATATATGTAAGTATAATATTATATACACGATATATTAAACCGTATTAATTATATAAAATAAACACAGAAATTACAAAACACTCATTTATTTACAAAAATACAAAATTTATGGTTTATGTTCAATTTACAACAATAAAATATAAAATTACAAAGTTTGCACGCGAAGCGATCTAACCCGAATATTGATAATGTTATGCGCGGCAGCAGAATGGATTTGGTGACGACCAGCGCCACGGTGCAGAACAAATGAGGCGAGACGTTGTTGGCGAACGCGGGGCCCTTGCTGGCGTTCAGGGCCAATCCTCCTCCTCCTCCCCCCTCCTCCTCCACCGCGCCGCCCGCGAAGAGGCGCCTTGGGCAGGCAGGCGCGCGTAACCGGCGTGCAGTCGACGCGTAGAGCAGCAGCCGCGCCAAGCGGCGGCCCCGCCCCGCTCCGCGCTCCACTCCGACTCGACTCCAGCGCCGTGTTCTACCGAGCAAGGTGCGTACGGGAGACGGTTTCATTGCCTCCCCCTCTCCAGTGCTCGGGGAGAGCAAAAATTTATTTTCATTATTCTGGCGATTTTTCTAACTCTGCCGCTTACTTCACGTCGGCGTCTATGGCCTGCATTTCGCGTCCTTTCTCGGTCGGCCCGCCATCGATGTCGCATGATCCGCGACCGTATCCAGCACTGCATACGGTCCGCGATAATGAGACAGCTTGGCGCAGCGACGAGAAAAACGCGGATAAACAGTGACATAATGTTACCGTGAGTAGGGCCTGAGTGTCAGAGGTAGAAAAATCGCAATATATACTGGGGTACATAAAATCTGCGGCCTTTGTGGCTTAAACGGAATTAAAGGACCTATCTTAAAATGCTATCTTATAACTAACTTATATCTATTCTATAACTATTGACAAAAAGTATCTTTGCGCTATTTCAGCTATACCATTTTGTTCTTAAAATTTTTGTAAGTTGTATGTTATTAATTTAGTATGTTTCCAAATGATTTGAAAAGACTAATACGTACAAGACTTATGAATTCCTTAATCTACCAACGCTATTCAGTTCCAATTCAATTCGGGTTCGGACTAAGCACTCTCACAACGCACCAACTCACTCAACTGAATCTACAGCGCAAGGCGGCACCATAAAAACATATCAGCACAGTTTTCCTGAAGTATAGTAAGTCAGGGCGTACCCCGTAGTCTGCACTCGGCTAATTTATAAAAAAGAATACTAAGAGTTTCCGAGCACTTACAAAAGTATCTAAAGTATTTTTCTTCGACCTCCAACCAGCTGTATCATTGCTGCAGGTGTGCCATAAAAAACAATGATCGATACCATCTCCGCATTCTGTTCAACGATTTTTTAGCTACGACTTCTCTCTCTCTATACTTGGTCACACTAAGGTTGACTGCCAAGATTGCGTTTTACGAGATGATATCAGCCTTTTAGCAAAGCCTCGCTACATTGTCGTAGGACAGCCCCTCATATAATGTTGGTATGGTGGTAGATACACTGCACACGAAACATACCGAGTGGGCAATATACCGCACTCGGACCAATTCGGTAGAGAGAAATATTCCATAAATGTCAAATTTGATAAATACGTTACTCCGTATTGAGGCCAACACAAAACGTATTCGTATATATGATCAACTATGTTCAAGGTCGCTCACAGTATTACGATTTTACATGTTTAAAAGCAATATAACCGACAAATTGATTTGCAAAATTGACGAATGAGTTTATTATTATATTCAAAGCGCGTCTGCTTTTTCTTGCAAAAAATTAACTGTTTAAGGGTACAAAAATAAATAAATTCAGTGAATATCATTGACGAAATTTTTTAAAAAAAGTTTTTGGCCTTTTTCCCCTTCATGTGCGTTTCGTGATGGAAGAGGAGGCAGTGAGCCCTTACTCGGTCGAACTACCCGTTCGGACTTAACCCAATCGCCACGGCCTGGCCGTAGCTAAGAACTGTATTCCACAGCACACACTAACGAGTATGTTAATTGGAATATACAAATCTGCTAGTTGGAGACTTTCATCTAGTTGCCTTTCACCTAGCTTAACACCAGCTTTATTTTCCAACTACTTAGTCTACCAGAGAAAAGCCAAAGCTAATGCCATTTGTGTGTAGCAATGTATAAAAATTATGCCTCAATACTAAGCTCGGTGAAGAATTGAATACATCTATCCAAATAATTAATTTTTTTCTTATTATTATTACTAGTTTTCTTTTCCGATTAAGAATGCAAAATAATTCACACAACGTCATATTTATTTGTATACCAAAATTGAATGTAGGAGGAAATTGGAGTCTCGTGCAGAATTTTTTTTCTAGTTTAAACACTTTTGCAGTTTCATGTAGCAGTGGATATCTTTCACAGCATTTACAAATTAATGAGAGAAATTATGTGCTGTTGTAGCACAACTAGGTTTTTCTTTTCTTTTTTTCTTTTGGCTTAAATATCACAAGTTACGTGTGGCTCTCGCGGCTAAGTCGTTAATTGCTGAAAAAAGCTTTAAGGCATAAATGAAGGAATTTATCTCTTTTATTCCATTTAGAACCATCATTTACAAAAATATGAATGTTTTTTGAGTTTTTTTGAGCGAAAAAGGAGTAATTTTGTGTGTTAAGTTTCTGCTAAAATATAGTTATTTCTAGGTAAATTTTTTGTGGTATACCTGATATTCAATTAAGCGATCCCCAAAAAAACATAATGAAGCAAAAATTTCAAAACTAACATCAAACCCCCTTATTTTCACTATTTGACTGGACTGCTACAAATAGAATTCGCTGCAATCCGCACAGCACGTACACACACAGCCCCACTATTTTAAATAACCGATCTTGACTCTGATCGACACTCAATTGCAATTTATTTAGTCTCAGGCCTGACTTAAATATTTCACTACCCGATACATACATGTCACGCGGTTGCCATTACGCTCGAAACTACTTCATCGTTTTGGCATTTCGCTTTCCATATCTCGTTGAAATAACAATATCATATAAATGCAATCTCTACCTTATTTGGCACGTTTACATCATGATTTTATATTTGTGTATAACAGAGATTTACTTGAAATTTCACGGAAACTAATTTTATTAGCATATACTTGAGAAATCTCGAGGGAAGGTTGTCTATAGCGGACTTGGCAGGCATCACCGACTGCCCTATCCATGTGGCAATGTTACAACCATTTCAATCTCTGTGGATAAAGAAATAGCTACATTTTAAAAAACTCGTCCCTTTTCTTATTTTAAAGTAGATATTAACGTGTACAGAGAACTGCTCAGAGAACGTCTTCATTGAGCAGCGTTGAAATAAAGAATCTGATGTAATAGCTCAATGGTTACTGAAGTGACTGGAATTTTTCCTGTTTTCTGATAACCTAAAATTTCCCATGAAGCAATTATAACTTATGTTTGAGAGATAATAACTAACAATCATATGATAATATTTTCAATCTCTGTGGGTCAGATTCTTTATTTCAACGCTGTCAATGAAGACGTTCTCTGACACGTTCTCTGTACACGTTAATATCTATTTTAAAACAAGAAAGAGGGACGAGTTTTTTAAAATGTAGCTATTCTTTATCCAGCAAGAGATTGAAATGGTTGTAAACATTGTCACATGGATATGCAGTCGGTGATTGCTTGCAAGTCCGCAACAGACATCCCTCCTCGGATATTTTGTAGTAAGTATTTGCGTAATAAAACAGTTCGGTGAATTTCAAGTAAATGTCTATAATACACAATATAAAATCAGATGCAAACGTGCCTAATAAGTGTAAGATTACTTTATATGAAATATGTTACTTCCAACGAGAGATGAAAACGAAGATGCCCAACGATGAAGTAGTTTCGACGTAATGGCAGACCGCGTGACATGTATGTATCGGGTAGTGAAAATATTTCAGTCAGGCTGAAACTAAATAAATGCAATTGAGTGTCTGATCAGGGTCAAGAGCGTTTATTTAAAATTGTGAGAGTGTGTTTACGAGACGTGACTATTGAGCGAATTCTATGTAGTAGTCCAGTCAAATAGTAAAAAATAAGGGGGCGTTGATGTAGTTTTGAAATTTTGTTCATGCATTTTTTGGGGGGGTCGCTTAATGCGAATATCAGGTATACCAATAAAAAATTTACCTAGAAATACTATTTTAAGCAGAAAATTAAAATCAAAATTCCTCCTTTTTTCAGCTTAAAAAACAAAAAACCATCCATTTTTTGTAAATGATGGCTCTACATGAAATAAAAGAAGATATAGTTCCTTAATTTATGCCTTAAAGCTTTTTTTCGCCAATTAACGACTTATCCGCGAGAACACACGTAACTTGTTGATATAAGCAAAAAAATATGAATCTAGTTGTGCTACAACAGCACATAATTTCTCTCATTATTTGTAAATGCTCTGAAAGATTCCACTACTACATGAAACTGCTTTTCTCTGGTACACGAAGTTTGGGAAAAAAAAGGCTGGTGTTAAAGTACCTTTAGGTGAAAGGCACTAGATGAAGTCTCCAACTAGTGAGACTTGTATATTCCAGTCAACATACTCGTTAGGTGTGTTTTGAATACAGTCCTTGGCTACGGCCAGGTCTGGCGATTGGTGTTAAGTCCGAACGGGTAGTCGACCCGAGTAAGGCAACTGCCTCCCCCTCCATCACATGAAGGGTGAAACGCACATGAAGGGGGCAAATGCAAAACTTTTTTAAAAAATTGTCATGATTATCACTGAATTATTATTTTATGTACCTTAAACAGTTAATTTTTGCAAGAAAAAGCAGCACGGCGCTTTGAATAAATATAAACTCATTCGTCAATTTTGCAAATCAATTTTGTCGGTTATATTGCTTTAAACATGTAAAATCGTAATACTGGTGAGCCGACCTTGCAACATAGTTGATCAATATACGAGTACGTTTTTGTTGGCCTCAATACGGAGTAACGTATTTATCAAATTTGACATTTATGGAATATTTCTCTCTACCGAATCCGAGTGGGTATATTGCCCACTCGGTATGTTTCGTGTGAGGTATCTACCCACCATACCCACATTATATGACGGGCCTGTCTACGACAATGTATCGAGGCTTTGCTAAAAGGCTGATATCATCTCGTAAAACGCAATCTTGGAGTCAACCTTAGTGTACCAAGTATAGAGAGAGAAAGTCGTAGCTAAAAATGGTTGAACAGAATGCGGAGATGGTATCGATCATTGATGGCACACCTGCAGCAATGATACAGCTGGTTGGAGGTCGAAGAAAATATTTAGATAACCTTTTGTAAGTGCTCGGAAACTCTTAGTATTCTTTTTTATAAATTAGGCCCGAGTGCCAACTACGGTACGCCTGACTTACTATATTCAGGAAAAACTGTGCTGTATGTTTTTATGGTGGCCGCCTTGCGCTGTAGATTCAGTTGAGGAGTTGGTGCTTGTGAGAGGCATTAGTCCGAACCCGAATTGAATTGCGACGAATAGCGTTGGTAGAATTAAGGAATTCAATAAGTCTTGTACGTATTAGTCTTTTCAAATCATTTGGAAACATACTAAATTAATAACAACAACTTACAAAAATTTTAAGAACAAAAATGTATAGCTGAAATAAGCGCCAAAGATACTTTTTGTCAATAGTTATAGAATAGATATAAGTTAGTTATAAGATAGCATTTTAAAGATAGGTCCTTTCAATTCCGTTTAAGCCACAAAGGCCGCAGATATTTATGTACCCCAGTATATATTGCGATTTTTCTACCTCTGACACTCAGGCCCTACTTCACGTAACATTATGTCACTGTTTATCGGTCTTTCTCGGTCGCTGCCGCCAAGCTGTCTCATGATCGCGGACCGTATAGCAGTGCTGGATACGGTCGCGATCATGCGACATCTAGCGGCACGACCGAGAAAGACGCGAAATACAGTGCCACAACGCGACCGTGAAGTAGGGGCAGAGCTAGAAAAATCGCACAATAATGAATAAATTGTTGCCTCTCCCGAGCAACCGGAGAGAGGAGGGGGAAATGAAACTGTCTCCCGTACGCACCTTGCTCGGCAGACACGGCGCTGGAGTCGGAGTCGGAGTGGAGCGCGGAGGCGGGGGCGGGGCGCCGGCTGGCGCGGCCGCTGCTCTACGCGCGACTGCACGCCGGTTACGCGCGCCGCCTGCCCAAGGCGCTCTTCGCGGGCGGCGCGGTGGAGGAGGAGGGGGAGGAGGAGGAGGACTTGGCCCTGGACGCCAGCAAGGGCCCCGCGTTCGCCAACAACGTCATCGCCGTCATTTGTCTCACCGTGGCGCTGGTCGTCACCAATTCCATTCTCTCCGCGCATAACATTATCATATTCGGGTAGATCGCTTCGCGTCAACTTTGTAATTTTATATTTTATTGTGTAAATTGAGCATAACCATAAATTTTGTATTTTTGTAAATAAATGAGTGTTTTTGTAATTTCTGTGTTTTATTACATATTAATCGTTTAATATATCGTGTATATATATTATACTTACATATATAGTTTACATACACTAATTTTCCAAAGATTTTGATCATAAGAAACTGCCTATTACTTTTCGTTCTTTATAACACTCAATTAAGTTCCAAAATCAATAAATTATTCATAATACAATAGTCATAAAAGAGGAAAGATTTCTTACAGGATCTATACCTCAGTTGTGTTAACCTTCTGGTAGGAACGTCTGCTTGACCTGGCAGATAATGTTTCTATTGTTATCACTGGGGGCGTTATAAGTACGATAAGCCTCATCCTCTGCAATTGCTTTAGTGTGCTTGTATAACCTTCAAAGAGAGAGACACATCAGCTAAGGCGTACGACTTTTTCAAGCAAACTATTATTTGTTTAAACTAGCGATGTCTCACATGCAGATATTTCCACACTGTGGCTTTTCAAGCAGATGTTCCTACAGATGAACGATATTCTAATATCTGCTTTTCGTGCAGATGTTCCTATAGAAGCATGATTTAAAATATGCTTCTGAAAGAAGCTTCTGCATCTTATAGATGCAGTAAATATATACATACACGACACTGACATCAATGATTTATGATGTCTAATTATATTCACATACGAGAAAGTGTCTTTTACACTATACGCAATTTTCAAGTTTGTTTGTTTTCATCATAACTTCTACATTTTATTATTCAACTGCTTTTTACAAACTATTGAAACATGTTTCTGTGAAGAGTTTTATGGAGTTTCATGTTGGTTAAAACATGTTGACTTTGGTTTCCTATAGACAGCCTGAATTTTTTCTCAGTAACAACGTATTGAAATGTAATGAAAAACAAAATTTCAATGGTCCTGGAAATAAGGAAAATTGAAGTGGGGGTTTCGTTCAGAAAAATACCAACAAAAATGATTAAGAATTCATGTTTTATGTATAAAAATCAATACATGTAACATCATGTCTACAATATATGATATGGAAATATGTGGGAAAATAAATACCAAATCTTCATTTGCTGCATTATTGCATTAACTGAACCACCCCAGAAACCACAAAATGCCAATGGAAAAGAAGAAATGTGTTCGGTACAAACAATGTGACAGGAATATCACCTCACACATGTAAAGATATGCTAAAATAGAATTATTAAATAATAATAAGTAATCGTATTTTCGTACTTCAATACTTCTTAATAAATTTGTAATTTTTGTATATATTTATTTATGAGTTATATATGAAGTATGTACAAGACAATAAAAATGCAGCTGAATATAAAGATCATTTCAATATTTCAATTCATGAAACTTCATGACATAATATATAATTTTTGACTATACCAGTTTATTTGATATAAAGATTTCTTATCAAAAGACTAGATTGAAAAGAAAGGGCCTTTACTTACATATACCAAAGCCCTTCTTAGTAGTTTTAATGATGTGTCGAAATAGGTATCTGAAAAAAATTCATGCAACTATGCTGTGGGCAGAGTAATAGCACTCACCAAGACATCAAGTGGTTCTGGGGAGAGCAATATCATGCACTTCATCAGCTGGGCCTCTCTTTGCTAGAGAACAGCCAAGGGGTGCATGACCTGACCTGCTGCTGCACCACTTCCCAGATTGTTTCATCTTTCCCTGGATACAAACTCCATCGGTGATAATACTCTACCGAAATGCTATGCATTAATGTTACTTTTACGTGGCTCATATGCATCTTAACACCGTAAGTCAGTTGTGAATACTTCAAAAAACTATAAGTTGTGCAGACAGTCATTTCATGTCATAGAGTAATTAGGGTTTTCCTTGACGTAAATAATGAATTACATCATGTTAACATAACAAACTCCCTGGAGTTTAGAATGAAACTCGATGTATTATTCCTATGAGTTTCTAAGTAGTTAATATGATTGAAAAAAAGAAGACTTTTACAGTTGAAAATCAGCTTGTCTTCTGCTACCACTACAACATATATAAATATCTATAACAGATTCACACTTAGCTACTTATCTGTAAGGTAACAACTTACGTTCATTTTATTCTACATATATAATAAATTAGTAAAACTATTATAATTAGCAAGATATTTTCATTTCAGATTTTTCAAATTATGTTTTTAACATGTGTAAACTCTACACACATTTTGAGGAAAAAAATATTGAAATTACACGATAAGAAAACTGATTTCCTACTGTAAAGAATCTCAAAATGGCAAAATATATGCTACAATACGTAAAACGATTCATACACTAGTCAAAATTAAAATGAGCTGCATCCTGACTTGCCAACAAAGAATCTTCATTTCTTGAACTTGCTGGTACCTTGCCTCAGACCATCTCTTTAGTCATTTGGTCTCTATAATTTACCAACTATAAACGCATTAGAGCACTGCGGTGATTCATGTGCATCTCATAAGAATGTTCTATGTACCTGTGGTAAACGTATCTAGGCAATTTAAATTAATAAATACCCTCATCTCTCTTTGGAATGCAATAAAATTATTAAATTATTATCTTGTGAGATGTTAGTATCCATACATCTACAAGAAATGGACAACCACAGGTTACACAGAATCACTCAGAACTGACTCGGGGTTTCCTTTTCCTACGACAGTTCAGTATCGGTTTTTGCTGGGGCGGTTGCGCCAATCCCCAGCCGCGTTGCTCGTTTCCTTGGTTCCACTGGAGGACGGCCCGTGGTGATGGTGGTGGTGGTGGTGGCGCTTCTTCTCCTGCTGCGGCGGGGCGGGCTTGGACATGCCGGTGGTGACGAGCAGCTCCCCTGCCCCTCGCACGGGTTCATCCAGTGTCTCCTGGCGGCGCAGGGCGTTCTTGCCGCCGCCGCCGCCGCCCGCTTGGTGGTGCAAGTTCTCCCACGCTTGGCGGTAGTACCGGTTGAGGCCGGCGCGGCCCTCCGAGCCGGACGAGTCGAACGACGCCACTGTGTTGCAGTCGGGGGAGGCGCGGTGGCGATAGTGCTTCGCACTGCGGCTCCTGGCGGGACGACAGACTCATGAGACGCCGGCCTCGCGAGCCCCGGGCGCGGCGGGCGGTGCCTCCCGCAACTGCTGCCGCCGACGCCACCTGCTCTACGAGCAAGTGGCGGCAGCGACAGATTCCCGCAGGCGCGCATGGCTCGCGGGCCGCGATCGAAGGACAGGCGCTTCGGACGGGGCCGACCCCCACCACCTCACGGGAGGTCGCATCTCCCCACTGACTGTACTGAGGGGTCCAAAATGACTCGCACCGAATGCAGGGGCGGATCCAGCCGATCATTTAGGAGGGGGGACACAGATTTTTGTTAAATAACAAACATATTTGTTATTATATTGTGTTTTTGTAGTGTAATTACGATACTGTACTATTCTTTTTAAACAATTACATAATTCTAATATAAATATTTAAATCAAATTTGCCAAATAAAGGAAGGTAACAAACGAAATCTCTGGGCCTTCGGGGTAGGGCCTCCATGCTCTCCCCTGGATCCGCTACTGACCAACTGAGAGGCACTGAACCTGCCAGTTACCGAGAGGCAACATTGTGTCAAGGGGGAACATTTACCAAGGGAACCCTCAAACAAGCCTGGGGCCCCAGCCGGACTTCCGCCGCCACTGCATTGCAAGAGTCTGCGATGAAATGTTGCAGATGTACGCGAAGGTTTGTGCATGAATAGAAACAACAGTGTAGTTTTGTGATTTTTCGACAGAAACAAAATAAAGTGACAAGTAACATGCACAATTTATAAGCAAAAAAAGTAAAGAGGAACACATAACAAGCAACAACACATCATATTCATTCATACAAAAGGACAGTATAAATCAAGAGGAGAAACAATAGTTAAATGACAGATAAAGAGTGACAGAAGGATTATTGTTATATAATTTAGTTATACATTTATTTTACTTTTCACAATCATATTTTAATCCAAATGTCTTGTATAAAGAACATTCTTTTAAAACATAAAATGAGAAGAAAATACATGAAAGACACATGGAGGAAAAGGCTACGGTCTGAAAACAAGCTTTTTACTCTCGAAATGTACAAGAAGGGTACTATACCTGCAGAGCCATGGCACATTTAGAGAGGGTTAGAGAAATAGCCCGCCGTGGCGCGCGCTCGGTACCCGGCCCCGCGCGCCAGCTCCCTCCGCCCGACCTGCTGGTCGGGGAACGGAAGCGCCAGCAACGTGTACCAGCGAGAAGGCACCGAGGGCGGTCGCGGGGGCGGGGCGCGCCGCTTGCGCCCGCTGCAACACAACACCCGTCCCTCACCTCTCCCCACAGGCCCAGCCCTCCTCCTCCTCCTCCTCCTGCATCTGGGGCCCTGCAAAGCTTGTTTTCAGACGATTCCTTTCCCTCCTCTCCCCATCTGTGAACCTTTGGCTTTCTCGCACTTCTCGGCGTAAGAAGAGAAAGCATTGTAATCATGCGCCGGAAAACGGCGAATTATCGGCACAAAAACTTTTATTCTGCTTTTCAGAGACAACTACGTGGAAAATAGTTGCATAAAATTTCGTTAAGTTGTTCTTGAAGGAGAGGTCTTCTTTAGTCTCTCATCACACCTCTCGTAGAAAAGACAGTGGAAAGTTCTCTTCTCTCATTAGAAGAAGTCCGAAAGACAGTCCACCCAAAGTTACTTTCACTGTTGTAGAGCAATCCAAAAGCACTGAACACCTCTTTAAACACTCAGGAATCTTCACGATTGTTAAAAGCCCCAATTCCGATTTCGGCTGACATGACTTCAAACAACAACCATGAAAGAAAGAATATGAAGAATTATTATTGTACTTCTTTATTATTTTAAGCATGGTTGGTGAAAGGTTAGTGAGGAAGTGTGTTTATGTTGTTACAAGAGTCACATGCATTCACACAATCGTCTCACACACATTCGTGCATCACTGCAGGTTCACAGATGGCATGCTCATGGGGATTGGTTGGGGGAAAGAATAGCCAGAAAACAAGCAATGTACCCTTATGCTCTTAAAGAGCGACAAGGAACAAGTTACCCAGATGTTTGAGCTCTTACATAGAACATAAGGCAAGAATATTGTTAGTTTATTAATTCAAAATATATATTTATTAATCACACAAAACCTTTCAAATTTTATACTTTACGGGGTATTAGGTAATATTAGTTTATTTGTAGTTACTTTTAATACTACAAGGGCAAGTACATTTTAATTGGAGCTTAGTTTGCCACATGCAATAAATGAAAGAACATGCTTTAAGTTTAATTTTTTAATGTTTGATAAATAATTTTATTGTATTTGAAAAAAGTTTGATGCAATCACTACATATTATTTTGTTTATTTTATAAATAGCAATAGATCAAGAGAATTTCTTAGGCATGTATCATATTATTATTAGTTACATCTCTGAAAAATGTTATTTTGACAAGTAATAAAAACATTCAATCTTTGGCTTCAAGTATTAGAAAAATTACTGTAAATAATATGAAAAATATACGAAACACTCACCTGCGGATAAGGATAACTATTGTGGTGATGATCGCAGCGAGGAACACAAATCCGCCAAACACTCCCAGAGCAATGATGGCTCCTGTGTGAAGAAGAGGAAAAAAGTGGATAAGTAATTACTTTAATTCTTATTAATGATATAACACCATATTTCAGCTAATATTTTACATTGGTTAAAAATAAAGAAATAAATTTGAAGCAATTACCAATGGCGAGAACTCTCTACATCACAAGACAGATTTTGAGATCAGTTCAAATATATAATACAAATTGACTTTCAATTACATTAGAACTAAGGAGTATTTACGACACGCTCAGAACGTATTATTTATTTTACATCAGGAAAAGTTAAATAGAAACCCAAAAATGGATGAATTTCTGGAAAGAATCTTTGCAGATAAAAAAGCGAGGAATGGTTGAGGAATATTGATTAACTACAAGGTTGCCCCCTCAAGGTTGAGTTTGCTCGAAAGTTGAATTATGAAGTATAAAGTGGCCACGCACAGAATGTTTATCAATTAAGTTTATCCGAGTTAATTTCGTACATTACATTCTTATTTGAGAAGTTTCACCCCAAATAAAAATTAATTAATATCACAAAGGTTCATTTGAAAGATGATGTTCATGTAGAAAATATGGCTGAGGTCAAGAACGTTTAGGAAAATCGTGTTTCGATGTTATCTAACGAAGATTGGGATTTATAAACACATTTTTCGCTGGGCCACATATAGTTAACTAATAGTCCCATAACAGCACGTACTTTCTCGCCCTTGATTAGGCCTATGTAATATTATTACACAGCAATTTCTGTCTGTTTTCACACATCTCATTAATTACATGTAAAAATTGTTACAAATCGTAGAACATTAGGTGCAACAATTAATTCTTACGAAGCTAACATATCAATACAAATTATCCAATTAAAATGAGTTTTGTATATTTTTATTAAATAATTACATGCCATTTGTCAATTAGAGCCTTGGCAGCTGAAGATGAATAAATTGAATATTAAATTAAGAAAATTGGTAGCACTATAAATGAAGCTCACGCATCAACAACACTACTTCATGAAGTTAAATAAGATTCGAAAGGATGAGGTTACGAAGAATTGTTTTGGTAATTTGCATTTTAGTCGTTTACGATGGGGATTATGTTTACCTAGTTGGTAATGAAGTGCAGGAAGAATATTATTATTTTGCCACAGAGTTTGCTGAAGTTTGCAGAAAAAAGATTTGAATTGGAAGTACAGTAAAGTCGCAGTAATTCCAGATTCCGAACAATCCGAGATGGAAAAGGCCAGATGTGAGCCAATTCACCCAAACAAGCAAACATAATGAAAATTAGCATGCAAGCAAGCGGCGATAATCCAGAGCTGACTCGTAACGAGATTGCAAAACTGCGGTCGAAAGTCACGCGTGCGGCGGTCGGGTCCAGTGTCAAGGGCGCTACATTCTAGAGACCGCTTCGCACTTCTTTGTGCCCCCTGGCCGCTTACCGAGGTTGAGGCGCGCGCCGCCGGGCTCGCGGCGCTCCTCCTCCAGCGGCGGGACGAGGTTGGCGCCCGGGGAGCCCGTGTTGCGCACGTGCGCGCTGTCGGGCACCTCGTTGTCCCTGACTGGTGGCGCGGGGCGGGCCTGATGTGCGTGTGGGCGCCGATGATCGTGCGGCGGCGGAGCGGCGCGTGGGCTTCGGCGCCGCGCGGGCGCGGGCGAGGGCGCGCTGCGTGGGCGCGGTTGCGGGTGGCCGCGGCAGGGGCGGTGGCGTGCCTTCGGGCACCGGCGGGACCGCCCGGAGCCGGCGTGCCCCGCCGGTGCGCGCCGTGCCCGTGGCCGGGTTCGCGAACTGGGCCGACGGGTGGGGGGGAACGGGGAAAGGCAGATAAAAAAGCGGGCCGCCGCGTACGGGCACCGGCGACGCAGCCTCCTCTGTGGGACACAGAGAGCAGCTTTTTAGGTCAATTGCACTCTTGGACATCACAATACATAGTTACTAACATGGGAAAAGCACGAGTATTACTAACGTATTTTTTGTAAATGAAACGAGAAATGTATCGGTGTATGTGCTAATAGATAAAGGAGTGGATAAATAAATAAGTTGTGACGTATTACTTTGGGAAGGTGCAAGTTATTGAAAAAAATAGTTGCCCCACAAACAGTACACGCTTCTGATAAACAGTATTAATTATCTAACGTATTAAGAAATTTTGAATAGATTATTTTCGTACATGAGTACAGAATATGAAGTTCAGGAAATCGTGGCAATTATAGCATATTTCGAAATTAGGTGCCAATCCCATATTGATATCATTTCATTTATAAAATGTTTGACAATATTTTGATTGAATATCCACCTTATCGCCGGATATCCGGCGATACGTTAGGTGAAGTATCATAACTTCTGTTGTGACTAAAATGACAAAGAAAAGAACTTGATACTTTCTTCTTAAATAATTGCAACCAAACGGTGAGTTTTCACGAAAGTGAATAACCTGTGTAAACATTTACCCCATTAAAGTTTTATAAAGATCAATTTAATCGTGTTGTATTAATCGTTTTGTCGACTCATCAATCGTCTTCAGTCGTATTGTTTTCAATTGATAACGCCCGAAACTTTCTTTGCTTTTATTTTTGTTTATTGATTTCCCCTACTGTAACATTTTTCTTTTCGTATATATGTAGGTGAGCAAGCGGGCTGCAAATGTGATGTGACCGGTGACATCGCCGGGTCAGCCCTCCACATTCGGGGTCGCAGGCCCTCGTGCCCTCGCGGCCGATTGGTGGATCGCGTCGCTTCCCAGGCAACAGCGAGCGAGAGCGCGACTGACCTCTGCAGACGGGCGGGTCGAGGTCGTAGCGGCCGGAGGGCAGGCAGGTGAGGGCGCGCGGCCCGTGCAGCGCGAAGCGACGCGCGCACGAGTACTGCACCACGACGCCCGCGCGCACGCCGCCCGAGTGGTTGCCGGCGCCGGCGGAGAAGCGCCCGTTGGCGATGGGCGGCGGCGGCTCGCACCGCACCGCTGCGCAACACACGCGCGTCACACATGCGCACACGCCAAAGGGGGCATGGGAACAAGTTTCTTGGGTTACAAAGAAATACAGTGTGTTATTTGGGGATTTTTACGTATTTATTTCGTAAATACACGCTCAGGTCGGTTTCATTTCGGTGTGGTGTGTGGTATGATGGGGTGAGAGGCGTGGATTCTGGTGTGCTTTGGTGTATGTTATGTGGTGTGGTGAATGATATGTAGTATGTGCTTTAGTCTGTGATGCAGTGACAGGAGTGTTGAGATGTGTGGAGTAGATTGTGGTATGATGTAGTGTGAGATGGTGTGGTGTACGGAACGGTGCATAGTCCGGTATGTTGAGTAGTGTGATGTATGTATGTGGTATGTTCCGTGATGTGGTGTATGTGTGTGGTATGCTGGTAGTGTGGTGTGAAGTGTAGTGTGTTGAGGAAACTGGCGTATGTGTATTGTGGTGTGTTGTATGAAGTAGTATGGTGTGTGGACTGGTATGTGGCGAGTGGTATGAGGTGTGGTGTGTTGTGTAGGGTGGTGCACGTGTGTGATAACGTTGCATGATGTTTTGTGGTGTGTGAAGTGGCATGAGGTGTTTTTGTAGTGTGGCGTGTGGAGTGGCATGTGGTGTAGTGGATTGTGGCTTGGAGTGTGGAGTGGTATGAGATGAGGTGTGTTGTGTAGTGGGTGTGTCGTATGACGCGTGGTGAGGCGGGTGGATCGGCATGAGAAAGGATGTGTCATGTGGTGTGTTGTGTAGGGTGATGTATGTGTGTGATTCGTTGTATGATGCTTTGTGGTGTGTGGAGTGGCATGAGGTGTGTTGTGCAGTGTGGCCTGGGGTGTGGAGTAGTATGATGCGCGGTGTGGCGTGTGGAGCGGCATGAGGAGGGGTGTGCCGTGTGGTGTGGTGTGGTGTGGTGTGGTGTGGTGTGGTGTGGTGTGGTGTGCAGGGTGGTGTATGTGTGCGATTTAATGTATGATGCTTTGTGGTGTGTGGAGTGGCATGAGGTGTGTTGTGCAGTGTGGCCTG
>BOPP01000078.1:4660850-4693914 GCA_017312745.1 Gryllus bimaculatus | reverse complement strand
CAATGCACACAGTTTTATAGTTTGTTGAATTCAACTAATATACTTTATAAGGTAGAGCTCGGTGGAATTCAACCACTGTCTGAAAAAGAATTCTAGCGGCCGGCTGCTGTGATCAGTAGTCTTACATGGTTCTTCCGATCAATACCAGACGAATGCCGGAACAGTATTCTAACAAACGGGCCAAGGAAGTCGCGCGATCTTCCCTTCCCCTTCCTTGTCCTACCTCAGCCCTTACTTACACTACTAGTCAAGAGTTGAGGGTGTGCCCCGTCGGGGGAGATACTTTGAAGGAGAAACACCGCATTCCCGGGTCGCCGGCGGATTTCCCCTCCTAGCGGGAGAGGGCCCCTGGGGACGCACCTGGTCGGTGTAGACGAAGGCCTCGCAGAGCGAGAGCTGCGCCGGGCCGCCCTGCGTCTCCAGGTGCACGGAGACGAAGGCGCCCGGCATGGGCGGGTTGCAGGGCAGGAAGAGCGGCCGGCCCTCGGTGAGCGGGCCCGTGAAGCGGTTGCAGATGGGGTTGGAGCCCAGGTCGGGCCGGCTGTTGCCCACGCGCACGACCACCGTGGCGGCGCCTTGCTGGCCTGCGCAAGCCAAGCCCACACGCCCTCACGCTCTGCGCTGCGGGCGAATCGCCTGCGCCCTACGCTCTGCGGCATGGCTGTGGTCGCGGGGTTCTTAAGTCTTAAGTCAAATATTTATTTTGGAGGAAAAAGGGTTACATTATTAAGCCGTAAGCTATATTAAGACGATTAAGTTGTAGTATTTCCCAGCGTTTTTTGTCGTTAGTAGACAATCGGTCGTTTTACTAAAATAAAATGTAGATACTTAACTTCTAGTTTCAGTACTTAACCCAATTTCACCAAACATTTTCTTAAGAACTTTTAACCCTGACCACAGATGTTATGCCCACGGTGTAAAGACGTACTCAAGGTCTTGGAGTAAATGTTACAAACTTCTAGAAGAGCCGAAAATATCATTTTCTGTCACCGACTACTGAGAAAGTTTATATAATGAATTACACATGTGACAACTGCCCCTGATTGTTTGGCCATCCCGTCCAATTGCACAGGTGTTCGGCAGTCACATAAAATCTACGTGACTGCGGCAAAACATGACCTGTCTAACACCTGTACATAAGTGTTGATTAACAAGAGGGACAAATGTGTAACTCACATGTGAATTCTGTTATATGAAATTTCACAGTACATGTTCATTCCAAAAAGCGATCGTTTTCGGCACACTTACGTTCCCTAGAAGTTTGTTAAATTTATTATGAAACATCTGTATATGACCCGACTTACACACTTCCTTTTCAAGATCGATTTTGGGGTTTTGCACGCGCGGGCGTGCGCAGAGGGATTCTGGGGCGGCAGAGTTGCTCTGCGCATGCCCGCGTTCCCGAAATTCCGATTTCGCTCGTCAAAATGAAGCGTGGGGATCTGATATAAGTGTGACAATGTCGATTTGTACGAAATCATTGAAGATACAGATTTCAGATCATACTTCATATTCAGTAATACATACTGACCTGGAAATATTTCCAATTTATTCACCAGTGTTTTTATTACACCTAAAATACTTTCTTAGGCTTACAGGACAAATGTACATATTTGGTAAGGGTATTTTGAAAAGGGTATAAAACGGTTGATATCGTTGTGTTCATGAGTTCGTAATTATATTAACTACTTTTTGCGGCAATAAGATATTCATGAGAATAACCAATTAAAGAAGAATCAAAGAAGTATTACATATATTCCGTGTACAAATCAATGTAATTAATGATAATGATGTAAGGGGGAAAATTGAGTAACATTTGTAACATGTCTTGAATTTTACGGACAAATTTTAATAGTGTTCCGAATTCCCGAAATTTCTCCTTGACCTTGAAGATCGCCAAAAGAACCCGAGAGAGAGTGACAGAGGCAGGCCCGGGGTCCGAACTCACCGCAGCAGGACTTGCCGAAGTCGAGGCGCACCAGCTGCACCATGTAGGGCTCCAGCAGGTTGACGTACCACCAGGGCGCGCGCTCGGGCCGCGTCAGCGAGCACGTGGACGCGCTGAAGGCGGCGCTGGTGCTGCCGTCGACGGCTCGCTGCGGAACCACCTCCGTGCTGCTCTGCATGGGCGCCTTGCCCGCCGCCACGTTCAACACTGGACAGAAGAGCGGAACAAATTGTCAATGACGTTCAACGAAGTATAGTGCCTGCATTGACGTGCTATGAGAAATTAATTTAAATAATAATAAAATCTTAAAGAGCCGGTCCGGTTGGCTGAGATCGTTAAGGCAATAGTGCTGTAGCGATCTCGGATCAAAGGATCACGGGTTTGCGCTCCACCTCAAGCATGGTTATATTTGTATTTATCCTTTCACCCCCTATCATCATCACATCATGTCATCTTCACAGTTACCATACTGTTAAATGCAATTATCGCTAATGCCCTAAATGTTGACGCGACCTCAAATAACAAAAAAATCCTAAAGAATCTCTTTTAAAGTCAGTTAATTCGCGTATTAACCAGACAGTTTTTATAAAGTTGTATGGATGACAACGAACGAATCATTTCGAAAATCATCCATGTGGCTTAAGTATGAGATTGAGACCGACACCGATGAGATGAGATTGACACCGATTGAGAGGTGTGGTATGTTCGTAAGATGTATTTTTTAATACAAAAGCGTTGAAAGTTATGTGATGCACAGTTTCAAGGTTGTTCAATATAAATCGCAAAGGCCGGAGCCTGGTCATCCAAAATCGGAAATTCATAGCGAAGCGGCAACTGAAATATACATTAATTTACTAGGTTATGAGATATCGTCTAAACAGAGATTTACTACAGTCAGTGTAACTCATACCTACACACACTGTCTCTCACTAGAAACTTCCCAGTATCAGTCTGATTCCTATTTACCTCATAATATCTAATATTCCTTTACATTGTAACGCACTGCAGCTACCTCAGCAACTTCGAGTTGCCCAATGGGAACTTCAGCCGGCAAAAGACCGAAGTATGCTTTGCTGCTGTTTCTACTTCTGACATTATTCATCCATTTTAGATAATGTGCACATTCTCTAAATCCCACATTCAGATATTGGTAAAATCAGATACTTAGAAATCATTTAACTAAATAAAAAATCAATGTATTTTAAGAACATTACTTAAAATGTAGTATGTTTTAAAAAACTCAATGAGCTGAGGTGTCTCTCGTTTTACAAAAAAAGAAAGAACATTTACCCTAGAAGGATGAAAAGCAATATGACATGATGGATGATATTATACGGAACTTATACTTCCAAATTAGTATTTTGCTCAAACTATTTAGTCACACCACGATCAGAAAACCTACGATAATATTTACAAAAGTGTATTAAGAAATAGAATAAATGCGTCTACTGAAAAAAGTGATAATTTATCGTCAATTGGAGTTCGTTTCTGTAAAAACATTTGTTCAAACAGAGATTTTTGCAAGTATCTTTACAACATGAAAAAGATGATGGCGGGATATTTTAATTTATAAATATGTTTATATTTCTGCAAACCTTTTGACTAATCTTGTAATGAAAATACTAAGCATTAAATGAATGTTGACAAAATCAGTGGACTTATGTCATCATGGTAACTTCCTTCTTATATAATTTTGTTTACAACGGAATGCGCTGGGACAAATATCACGACATTTACAAACCATTTTCCTTAATTTTTAATATTAAAAAGTACTCAATTTCGTAAATGTTTATTCGCGTTATGGGGTATCGTAGTAATTTAGATTGCATATTCATATATTTTTAAGTGCCTCTAACGCATTAGACTTGTCGTGGTGGAAGACGTGGCAGGAACGACAGTGCAAACAGTGCACACTAGCGGGAGGCGCAGCGGGTTCGAAGACGCATGACTGTCGTGATTACAAAACTGCAACTGCGGACACCGGGCGTTCAAACGGTACTCTGGGAGTAATAGCGGAGATGTTGCCTAATTTCGTTAGGAGTAAGCAGCAGTAATGATGAAGTCACCGGCGATCACGAAGTGTCCCTCGAGAAGTTGGCGAGGAACAGTCAAGTCATACCGTGAAGATTTATCTTTCCGTACGCAACGGGTTGAAAAAGTACAGATTTCTTGTCTCATCATTTCTTGCAGTTGAATTTTCCTTTGTGCCTCTAATATTGTGACTCATGTAACCTCTAGTAGAAGAAGTAAGCTGAACACACCAACATTTTAGTTGGAGAATAACTATTTTAAATGGCGTGCTGTGTCACTCTACTGCATATGCAACATATATATTAACAGTGCTTGAATTAAATTGACTATAAATGCAGTTCATAGTCATACACGACATGACAATAGATTATAACAAGTTTATTAATACATAAACATGAAATATCATACGGTAATTATTATTTATATGAATATATTCAATGTTTACAAAATTAATTTAAATGATTTGTATCGTATTACTCCATTATCTAAAATAGATTCCCAGAGTTTCAAATGCGAAGATTCTCTGCGAGAATTCATCAGAAAATTAATATAATTATAATTATGGATTTTTGTTGATAGTTCTGGAAGAATTGACGTAAATGGCAGATGTCAACTAAGAAGACAATTTTATGATAGCAAATCATTACGTTGAAAATAAATTTTGTTACATTGATGGAGTGTAATCCGAATTAATGAAATATGAAGACACGTTGATTCAGTTTCAGTACATTATACAGAAACATTAATAACAATGTTTACATGTTAAAATATGAAGGTAAAAAAAAATTGATGATGTCAAGTTATTTTCAACATAACAGTAGTACATTCTTATTTGGATCGCATTCTATACTTTATTAGTTGTTTCTTTGTAGTTCTAAGGATTACCTCCAAAATATTACTTCAATGCTACAAAAACTCACGCATTTTTAGAGAGTGATCATGAGCGTTTCACACGAAACAATCTCCTTTCTTCGTGTACTGAAGCTATGTATACTCGTCACCGTCGTTTCGTTGGGGGAGAGGTTGGTTGCGTGGAGGCTTGGGACGTACGACCTGCCGCAAGCCGGCCCTGTTGGCAGGGAGAGGGGGGGGGCGGAGTCCAGACTGCGCCGTCACACGAAATAACGAACACGGCACGCCGCGCTACTCACTCGCCCCTCAGTGAGTCAAAAGGGCTGCGCTCTGGGCAACCCACAGAGAAACATAAAGCAGCTGCCGGCGAAGGTGAAGTAGGCGATCATACGTCGTGAATTTGTGGAACGATATCTGAGATTTCGGTATCGTTCGATAACTCTGTTGATTTTGTGGCGATTATACATCTTTATCATCTGAATTTTGAAATAATTTCATATGTTATAGATTTGTAAAGTTCTTTACTTAGATTTGGCCTAATTTTCTATGACTATTATCACATCTCACTACAACTCTCTGTATTTTTTCCAAGAGAAGAAAAAGCATAAAAGTTGGGCACTGAGTTCGACTTTCTGTGGAATCAGAGGATGCACCTATGAAATAGCGAAAAAAGGTTGTCAGAGTTTTTGGTTTTGACATAACCAACTTCTATTTCAACCACATGGATCACATAATCGCAGATAATTCATTTGGCATCTCCCTACTTCCCTGCTGTTACGAAATTAGAAGACCTTATAATGTTATATTTTTGGTAGAATAAAATGATAAATGATCTCATTTTATATTTACCAGAAAAATACCGTTTTCAAATAATTCGTTAATAATAAGTTAGCAAATAATAATAATAATAATAATAATAATAATAATAATAATAATAATAATAATGCCGATCAGATGGCCGAGATCGCTAAGGCAGTAGTGCCGTAGTTGTTTCGGACCAGAAGGTCGCGATTTCACCCCTCATTATTATCATCATTTCATCTTCCATACCCCCAGGGCTAACAAACCTGGTGAATAAAAATCGGACTCAAGCTAAATGCTGGTCCCCAATTAAAGTTACATTCACCTGCCTACGCGATAATGACACAGAGCCACGGTAAATGCAGGATGTATGCATGCGTGGTCCTAGTCGGCATATTCGTGAACAAAATAATAATAATAATAATAATAATAACAACAACAACAACAGTCTTTTAATTTTACAGGAGGTGAAAATTGGTCTACATTTTTTAAACTATTATTCAGAGGGAAATATTACGAAAGTCTGGACAAAATACTATAGGGAATTATTACAAAAGTCTCCGACAGATTAGAATTCCAAAGACCACTAGAGCAGTTCCCGTAGAAATGAAATTCCGGCTCCTGCAATGGCTGCCAGTGCCACAGCCCCGATCTCACGCGGACACGTGCGAACGACGAGGGCGGCACGCGAGCGCGGGCTAACGGCGGGCGTCACGCGTGCGGGCAGCGGGTCGCGTGGGCGGCGCCAGGGTATTTTGGCCGCGGGCGACGGAGGCCCTTCCCACGGGCGCGATCTGCGTGCGTTATCTCGAGCGTCCGTGCGCCCCGATTCACTCACTGCAGTGGGCTGCGAGCTGCAGTTCGCAACGCTCTTGAGTCATTTCGCGATTTCAGTTCATTCAAGAACTTTCTTTACGCAGTTGATAAGAACACAAACAATGGCAATATCTTAGTGTGAACGAAAAAAACTACCTCTGGGAACTTACACATTGCGGATAGAACGAATTTTCATAGTCACATGAATATGGTTACCCAATTATAATATTACCCAGATACATTGCTGTGACCAAAATTACTGGATGAATTTCATTATTCTTACAATATATTATGGTACATTAAGAAAGTTCATGGAGTTACAACGAGAAAAAACAACGTTCTTTATGTTTATTGTGTTATTTTTCGGATCATTTACAAGGAAGGATATACTTTTAACTACATAATTGCAGTTCCGCAAAATCATTTAAAATTTGTAGTTTTATATACCCATATCTTTATAGGGCTTTTTTCAGCCTGCAGCCGGTTGTTCTTTACGTCCCGACGGGACACATATTTGACCGTTCACTGGACACCAACAGAGTTGCGGGCTCCTCTGATCTGGGGTCAACAGAGCGCGAGGCTCTCCGCGACAACACGTACATGAGAGACAAGGGACAAACAAACATGCTCAAGACGGGACTCGAGTCCGCGGTCCTTCGGACTGAAGCGGTGAGTTGATACGAGTTGATACGAGTTGATACACTCTCTTTGCATCCTCAGCCATCCAGGTTGTATAAGCGCGTTCTCAAGTTTATACCGCTAAAACAATGTTAAAAATCCGCAATTGTCCTAAGAAGATTGCTTTACATAACAATTTGAGATGTGTACGAGTCTTCAACGCACAATCGCAGATTATAATTATCAACCACTGAATATTTGGGTTTGAGGGAGGGGCGGATTTGGGGCGGGAGTGATTTAACTTGAAAGTGGTCTCGTTTATTAATTTTTAGTTGAGATTCAGCTGACGAAACAAAAAAAATCACCAGGACAATTAACAACATCATCTGATTAGATAAATAAAAAATTATATAGACTTATTTATTGACCTTATTTTTCATCCTTGCTCACTTCGGTCTAAACGATATTCAACTTACGGATATCTGGAAATCACTAAAACTTGTTATGTACTTTTTTCCATTTAAAGAGTATCGACCACGTCGAAAACATTGATATTAAAGCATCTGTTTCGAATAATTGCTGTTAAATACATCCATGATTTTATAAAAACATTGATGTTTTCTACAGATGGACATCGATGTCGCACCCGCACTGCCGACAACACCCTTGTGGATATAGCTTCGCGTAAGAACGAGCGCGATTTGCAGACGCCAAGAACGCGCAAAGACGCAGCGTGGGCGGTGGAGTAGCTGCGGGGCTCCTCTCTCCGCGCACAAAGGCCGCTTCCGCTGTGAACGCGCAGGAAGCCCAGTTCACAGCTGGCGCGGTGCGGCAAGGCGCGGCGCGGCGCGAAGCGAGTGGCGGGGAGCGGACTGCGAGCGGCGGCGGCGGCGGCGGCGTGGCATGGGGGACGGGGGCGAGGGGCACGGGCGGACCTCTCTTCCCAGCCCTGTGGAAAGTGTGACGCGCAGGAAAAGGCGAGACCGCGAGCTGGCGGGCGGGCGGGCGCGCGCCACGGCCGGCCGGATGTAGGGCAGCAGGTGGAGCACGTGCGGCGGCGCGGCGGCTGCGGCGGCGGCGCGGTGGCGATGTGGCGGAGGAACGCAGCGCGTGCGATGTCGCTCTGGCTTGCCCCGGCGGCGATGGGGCGAGGAGGCCGACGCATGCGGCGGCCGGCGATGCGGTGTCGCCGGAGGAGGCGCAGTGCGCGAACGGCGGTGGCAGGCGGTAGGCGCCGCGTGGAGGCGGATCGCGGGGCCGACGATGGTGATGGTGGTGGCACGACAACGGCTATTGGCGTGGCGGAGGGGGCGCTGCAGCTGCTGCGGAATGACGATTCTGCCGGGCTTTCGTCCGACCAGCCCTCCTCCCCTCCCCCCACCCGACCCCGACCTCAGTACTCCGTCTGGCCACGCTCATCGTTTTCCATCTTACTCTGCTCCACTTCGTTGACGGTTCATTTCAAAGGCGCACTTGGACCCTGCCCCGGCGCTAGCGAAACCGGTTATTAATTTTTACCACTTAGCGAATATTTATCTTCTACTAAACTGAATCAGTGAGATCAAGGACTTCCACATTTCATTGAAACGAAGATGAAATGTTTTTCGGATCCACGTTTCCTGAAATACCAGGTAAAAAATTACCGCCAGTGTGGTGTCATTGTTGATAACGGTGCATGTCATGCCCGGACGTATGGCTTACACTTTCATAATCTCCTCTTTCCTTGGCACGTGAACACAGTGGTGGTTTGCGATTACCTTCCCCTCGATGCTGATTTATGTGAGGTCTACGATAATCGATTGATTTTTATGAACGTGATGATGGTTCGGTAATAAAATATGCAGCCAATTGTGGCACAATAACTTGGTGAAAGCGCCTATGCCTTACTCGGGATACAAACTCGCATCCTTCATATCTTCAAGCCCTCGTGCCGCTGGGGAACGCTACTTGAATGTTCGTATGTCCAATGTTTACATGTCGAGCTCCGAGGAGAACTTTCTGGCTCAGCCACTCCGAATCGTGCTCTATCATTTTCTTTGGTGTGTGTGAGTAAGTTTGGTGTAAGTACACGATGATCTTAGCGAGTCGGTCATTGTACTTTAGTTGCATGCATTACTTATCTGGTATGGTTTAACCGCTGTGGTTCAAATGTGACGATCTAATGACGTCAGCAGAAACTATGAGGTAAATCAAGTTAGGGAAAAAAGCGGGAATGAGAGGCAGGGTGAACTCTGAGAAAACCTTCTATACATCGCACTCGGATGGGCTGGGTTCGAACCCGGGGCCCACTGGTGAAAGGGGTAACGGCTAGCCAATGCGCCATGAACCCCGCATGACTCCAGTTGTCTATCATTCGTTCTATTGCAATCCCGTCTGCGCGCAGCGCAGAACCTTCCGAGCGGCTTTTTCAACTTTTCTCCCCGCCAGTAGCCCTGGCAGGGCGGTCGTTTCTTGACATGTAGGAAACACATGCGCCGCAGCTTGCGGCAAAGAACGGGGTAATGCGTAAATAACGAATTTATTACATTTCTAACTTCGACTATGGAAGGCGCCGGTGCTTTGGCAGGCAATCAGGGTTTTCATGCTTTTCTAATCTAGTAATGTTTTCTTTCTATAATCATCTTGTTTGTGTTTTTCATTCATTCATGCATTCATACTTTTCTCCATTTACACTTATTTACACAGCTATCACACCTTCCACACAACACAATATTCCCTTTACTTTGCGCCGCGGCACCGACTTTGCTCAAAGCGACTTCGCTCAAAGCGACTTCGCTCAAAGCGACTTCGCTCAAAGCGACTTCGCTCGCAGCGGCTCCGCGCCAGGGGCGCGACGCGGGATGTCATGGAAGCCGAGCTGGCGTGCCTCCGGACGCCGTGGAGCCCGCGTTCCTCTCGTTTTCGACGGCGGCGGCGGCGGCGGCGGTTGCCTCCGGCTGGCGCGGGTCGCTGCTGCTCCGCCCGGGAAGTGGAACGTGTCAACGATTCTCAGAGCGGCTGCCCGCGAAATCGCCGATGCCGCGCAAAGGGCAAACATTGCTGGAACTTGCTGCGTCCGGTTGTTACCTGCCTACTTTCCGCCATTGGAACGTTTACGCCTCCAATAACCGTTTTATTACAATTGCCACAGGATCTCGGTGAACTTTATTTATTTCTAGTCTAATTACTTCCGGTTATGTCCTTTAACTACCGATTATATGCAGTTTATATATCCTCATTTATAGGTTATAATTCTCTCTTTTTTGTTGTAGTATATTTTATATATTGTACGCGAACAGGGAAAGAACCCGCGGTCTCATTGAAAATGCGGTCAATTTTCTACTGTAGTTGAAGTAAAATTGTATTTTGGCATAGTATGCCGGACACTGTACAAAATGAAGAAGCATATTCTTGATTGGGTAGTGAGGATTTCGCGAAATGGGAGTGATGAATTTTCTTTGAACGGTCATTTAAATGTTACAAGTGCTTTCTTAACTGTGGCAGTATCGTCTCATCAGAACTAAGGCCCATTCACAATGCAAACGCAAAAATAAGCATAGCGCATATACATAAACATTAACATTAACATAAGTGACAGACTATTCACAATGTCTAACATCTACATAAGCAAAATAAGAGTTTCTATTGGCTATGAGACATTCTGGTTTACTATGAGTTGGACGTGAGAATCTATTTCAATGTATCGACTGTCCATGGCCCATATGGCGTTTGTTCTATCGACTTCGCTCCAATTTCGATTCTCTATTTTGAGTTACATACTGTGATTGGTTCATTTCGCACGTCTTACTTAAGCATAAGCACAGAAGCTTGAAGCTTTTAAGTTAACATCTTACGTGTTATGCTTAGGCGAACGCATTATGAATGAGTCGTGTTATGGACTTAGTCCTAACTTTGATGTTAACGCCATGCTTATGTTTATGTTTGCATAGTGAATGGGCCCTTTACAGTCGTCAGTTGAACGAACGTCTCAGAACACATCGGCCCTCAGATGGTGATTGCGGGGTCCTATAACGTGCCGTTGAAGTCATCGATAGCCCTGCTCCAGCACCTTCTACTCAAGTGACTGTTGTGAACGCAGCACATTCCCACGGCCGACCTGCACCCTTCCTTTGACCCTGTGCCTCCTTTCCCTGATTGCCCCGGGGCACCCGCATGCGCGAACCCCGTTGCCGTCCAAGTGGCCCTCGTCAGCGAGCGCGCCCCGAAGCCTCGGCCAGTGACCCCGCGCCGAGGGGTCGCGCAGCCGCTCATTTGGGCCAATAGCAGAGGCGCGTCGCCGGCCGCTGGCGGCCCCGGGCGGATTTCATGGGCGCGGCGGCGCGGCGCGAGGACCAGTCGGGGAGAAAGCGGAGAGGACGTCTTCGGCGCTCAGTGGGCCGAAACGCCAACGCGAGGGTCACAACATTGCAATACTGGCACAACTAGAACATTTTTTTTAGTCTTCTTTTCTTCTTCAGCATTTCCCCTTCACTCGTTCGCCGTTTTCGACCTCCAAAAATGTCGGTTTTCCCAATCACCAGGTCTTAAACTTACGATTTCCATGGCTTCTTTGATGTAATTTTCCCATTCCCGAGTTGGCCGTCTCCTCTTCCTTCTTCTTGATGGTTGCCATTCCAATATTTTCTTTGGCTATCTTCCTTCAGCCATCGTTATACCATTGGAGTGACACGGGCTACAACACTGACGCAACTCGGAAAATTTTGAGACTAACGAGTTTAATATTGGGCTAAGACGCTTCCCAAACGATGTATTAAGACGTAGACTTACTGTAATGACTCATAAGTGTTCTGTTGGTGATAAAAAATATACAATGCTATAAAATGAAGATCAAAAATAAAAGGATGTATATTTTTTAGTTGTGCTAATATTGAAATCCATGAACGATCTACTTCTTGTGAAAAGCAATCCTGACAATTCATGAAAGACATCGCTTAAATTTGTATCACGTGTGTGTTACGTAACGTAAACATCATGTACAAAGAGTTAAGCATAAAACGATATATCAGAAACACCATATTCCGCTTTCAATAGCATTTTAAACGTTAATTTTCACATTAAAAATTAATTTTTACGCTGTAAAATGTACTCATCAGTTTAGTATCGTTGTTCTTTTTACGCCGATTAGAAATTTGCACAGAATTACAATAATAATTTCATGATCCATTTTATTTAGATACATTTTTGCACTACTCCCGTAAAAGTGATGAGATGTAACCAAACAAATAACACAAAACTCAATTTTGCCTGTTGCCCAAAATATGTGATGAATCACACTGGCGTCTCGTGGAGGAGATTCAATGGTCCAGCAAACCTATATAAAATTTCGTGAGATCGCTATTTTTTTACTTCGGCATAATGATGTGTTAATAGCACAGACACACACACACTACACACAAACCGTTGTTAGTCCCAAAGACTTGACACATATTTCTCTATGCATGTCGACACCTTGAATCCGAATCTGAAGCCATAATTATGCTAACACCTTCCAGCTAATATTATAATATTAATAACTAACGAAAAACCACCGTGTTTTCCGGGGTTGTTGTCAGATACATGTTTCTCTGTGAATCTCGACGCGCTGAGTCCGAATCTGAAGCCAGAATTGCGCCATCACCTTCCAGTTTTTAAAATCGCGACCTCTCCCCGTGAAACTATAAATTGTAAATTTCACGATTTAAAAAAACAGGAGGGCGATGGCGCAATTCTGGCTGCTCTATCGGACTCAGCGCGTTGACATACATAGAGAAACATGTGCCAATTCAGTGGGACTGACAACTTTTTCAGGTGTGCCTATGTAATATATCTTGTTGCCTTTAGAGAGGCTTTTTATAAAAAAATGTGCTCAATTGTTCAGTTTACAGCGCGACGATACGTTGCACCGCGCCATGCTGCCGCTGAGCTGGTTCGAGAGTTCGCTCGACGAAGAGAACCCCCGGAGCCAAGACACGATGGCGAGGTGAGGCAGGAGGCCAGAGAAGAAGAGAGCAAGAGAGACGAAGAGGCCAGAGAAGAAGAGAGAATACATAGGAAGCGGGGGTGGACGGCAGGCAAGTTCAAACTCGAAGCTTAATGAAGGGCAACGGAAATAAACGGGTGGCACCAATGTCCCTTTTTGTGGAGATAGACCGAGCGGGGACCCAGGGGAATGCCAGATACTTCCGACACAGAAGAAAAAATCGTAGTAATCCAGGTTTCTTGCCATATTCTAGTTCTGCGAAGATTAATATGAAATAATTTTAAATAATTAAAGGAATGCGAATTTCATCGATAATATAATTACTTCTTTATCTTTGAAAGTTTCTCATTCTTTATTTGAAAGTCCTGTTTAAACTTTTACCAATCTGCAGAGCTGTTTAGTTATTTCGACCTGTCAGCAATAAACATTGTAAGAGGACGTACGAGTGCGTTTGTTTAACCAGTGTGTTTGTCCAGTTTGTATCCAAATAGAGGTATTAAAATAATATAAAACACATACCATTTTAAATAGCAAAGTCCCAATTCATTGTATATCACGAGTCCGTACGCAAACGTGAATTTGTTATCATCTTATTAATACTGACATTGTTGTAACACAACATGTACCAGGACGTTTTAGACTTTTTTGCAGACGCACAGTCAGAAGTTGCCTAAGGGGGTGGGTTGCATTACTGCAGGTGAAATTGTGGAAATTTGTGATTATAGTACTCAAACATCTTTTTCAATAGTATATAAATATTTCATAATGTACCAGTAATGAAAAATAAATTAATAGAACATGCATTTTAAAAACGCGTAACAGGTATCATTTATCATTTTTGAGTATTTGTTGTAATGAGTGGGAGGGGGACACGTCTTCCACATCACTCCATTCTATCATCATACCATCACCATTGTATCATCTTGTCATGCGTTTCACAAGATTGGGGTTAAAAAGTCTGATTCTTGTATGTGATACAACTACCCGTGAAGTAATACAAATATTTTTATTGCTAATACAATTATTTGTCATCTTTGCCTTTTGCTAAAAAAATAAGTCCCTTACAGAAACCATTTCAGATTCCATTTTTTATTGGCCATCTTTCGGGATCCGTTTGGGAACAGTTATTAGGAGTCGGTTTCAGTGAGGTGGCCTGCGGTGCCACCAACCAGTTGCTCCCTCGGCCTCACACTCTCGGCTCCCGCCTGCCCCGCCCGGGCGCGGACTTCCCCGATGCCGGAAGAGCTCTATCGCCCCGGTTACCGGTTGGGGCACTCGCAGCCCACCTGCGGACTCACTTCGATAGAAAGGCTTCGATAGCCACACAAACCACGGGGCAGAAAAAGAGAAATAAAGTAGGCTAAGTGCTTTGTACCTTGACAAAATTCGCATAATTTCTGGGAAAATACAAACAGCAATGTATAATACAAGTGTAAATTTTCTAACAATAACACTCTTACACAACAAATTCTGAGCGAGATGATGAACGGGATAATTAGTGGTGCAAATTCAATTAACATTTACTTCACTGGTTAGACGACTAGATATTCAATGGAAACTACGTAAATTGCCAAGAACCGAGGGATTCGTCTTAGGTTGAGATACACATAACCATTAATGGAGGTATGTCTTCTTTTTATGTCCCAGAGAGCCAGTCTAACAAGTTCGTACACTATCCTCGCATTGGGTTCCGAGCTGATCGAAGGGTTATTTTTATGTTTTTAGTTTTCTTCCTTGAAAATTGAATTTTTTAAAATTACCTCTTTATCGCAAACTCCCTTCAACGCATTATGACTAATTATTCTCTAAAACGGAAATTGTATTTTTCATTAAACATGGTCAATACTTTTTAATGTATCTTTAGTTCAGAAAAAAAGAGTCATTACAAAAACTCATAATTCAGAATGAAATACAACAAATTAGAACACCAAATTATCTAATTATGTGCACATCTTTCATTTCCACTTCTATCGAAAGCTTTTCCCAATTTCTCTTCAATCATTTTCATATTATTTTATTTTCCTATAGATTTACAATAAGCTCATTTAAATTATGATGAAAAAGTTCAAACGTTCATGAGAGTGATACATATACAATAAAATGATATTCTCTTTACATACAAAACCTTAGCGAGAATATTAGCGATAGTTTACGTCTAAAGTGAGAGATGTTTCAGTGGCATGAGTGAAGTTATTTAATACGAACAATTAACGAAAGATGTTTATAAACGGGAGGTCTAAATAACGAACTAAAGGGAAGAAAAATAATAAAAAGGAAGAGGAGGAAAAGAAACAAAAATGAGGAAAAAAGGAAAGGAGGAGGATATGACGAAGGAGGAGAAGGACGAAAAGGAGAGAAAAGAGGAAGCGAAGACAATAAAAAAAAGAATGCTGGTGAATAAGAATACCTAACGTGAGTTGTCCATCCCGTTTGCGCGTGTACCGAAGAATTAAACCCAATTGTTCAGTTTTGAAATACAGTTTTTACTGACCGCTTAAAAGCTGCGTTTCCCCTAGCGTCTCATGCACCGCCTCGTTTTCGAAGAGAAGCGCGCGTCTTCCGTGCTTCGAATTACAGTTTCGGTCTCGCGTTGTCACGATTCTTCTCAGAAGGTGCCAGTCCAGAGCGTAGAATATTACATGCGGTGCTCCCCCCCCCCGCGCCAACAAGCACGAACATTCAACCCTTCCAAATAATAGAGCGTCGTGGCGTAAATTGATTGTTAATTTCTGTGTTGTGGTGCGAAATGTCTTGCAGATATTTCACCACATACTTCAGAGTGTCATCAATAGGTCACATCGAAAACATTACAAAAACGCGTGACTGGTCGGCCCCAGCATCAAGTTTTGTAGCGGGGTTCTCCCGTAACAGGGACCACTCCTACCAAAACAGGTTACACCGAAACACCCAACTACGGAGTTTGCTGAGGACAACAACTGATGCTGCTTCAGAGATTTTTGGAGGAAGATCTTAAAGTGTGAGTGCGAACGGTGGTGGATTTTCGACATTAGATAGGTAGGACAAGTGCAGCCGCTGTCTGGAAGATAATCCTCACCTGCTGCTCTGGTCTTTAATTTTCCGTTTTTTCCCATTAATGGCAGTAAATGCCGGAGTAGTAACGTAACAAACGGGTCACGGACATCGCGCAGTCTTTCTTTCTTCATCCTTGACCCCTACTATATCTTACACTAACCCCATACACACACACACATGAATGTACTGGACAACCACACATGTTCGGCCAGTTGAGTGCTTAGGCTAGGGTGGTGCTCCGCTGGCGAGGCTGCAGGGAGTTCCTTCCCTCGAGCACCCTCGCCGACGTCCTCCCGCCCCGGCCGTATGTAAATCCAGGACCAAATAATCCCCTCATCTTTTCTCGCGAAACTTACTTTCTAATTCTTTATGTAAATTGAGGACCAAACCAACCAATTTAAGGAAGGGGTCTAATTGTGCAGGTAATCCGTTTAATGGTGTCGCCGCTGCCGCAGCGCTGATGTACAGCTTTTCATTGAGCCTTATTCAAAATCTTCAACACTTGTTCTTAAATCAAAATGAAAAGCATATAAAGCACTAAAATACTGTCCAAATTTCATGTTTCGCTTCATAGAATAGTAGCTGAGAAAAAGGAAGCAAAAATGTCAAAATATTCAGAATTCAATCAATCAACGAATAATTCAATTGAATAAAAAGCAACATTAGCCAAATCACACTTCGAAAGAAAAATAGCAGTCCTAATTCTGGCAAGCTGGGAAGGGAGTTGTGGTTTATAAATAATGGCTATGACAATGTTCTTGAAAAATAAAGTGTCACCATCCACTTTTACCTGGAAGGGGATGCGGAATTCGGTCCCCAATTGGCGTATGTCCTTCTTTCGGTCGTTCGCCAATTTACATATGGGTTAAACTCTTATTTTCCTTCTGGTCCCCAATTTACATACGCCTCGCCGCCCCGCCCCGCCCCGCCCCCCCCCACGCAGCCGGTCGGCTCTACGCTGGACCGGAACCCGGAGAACTGGCCGCGGCGCGATCGGTCCGCGGTTCAAAGCCCCCCCGCGCGCTGGAGAACGCACGGGGGCGCCCCAAGACGGCGCGCGCCTTACCCTCGTCCGTGCTAGCCCGCGCCGCGGCCGGCGGCAGGCCGCGAGGGGCCAAGGGCGGCGCGCGGCAGGTGGAGAGAGCGGAACGGCGCCGCGCGCACGTGGCCTCGCCGGCCCACGCCGCACCGACGCCATTCGCGCCGCTTTTGCCACCGGCGCCGCGGGTCACCGCCCGTCGACCCCTGCGCACGCTCGCCATTCATTCATTATCGGCTTTCACGTGTACGCCGAGTTTTATACTTTGATTTATTTACAGTGGCGCCTTAAGGTCACGAGCCAGGGTGAGGGATAGCTCACATACCAAACATTTATATCGAAACTAAGCTCCAGATTGGATGACAGTGATCCCCTCTTCGTTTAGCTCTAGGCCTTTAGGGCGCCTTCCTACGTCGCGACGGCGGCGCGCTTCCGTCAAGCAGCAGAGCCCTTCCGACGCCGACGCCGCTGCAGCCACGGCCGCACCGCCGCCCGCCGTGGAAGGAGGTGGGTTCTGTAGGGGTAGGTTTCGCCGACCCTCCGGCGGCACAGTGGAAATCCTGTCATTTGAAGCTGTGTTCTGCTAGCGGTGTCGCGTACGCCCTCCTCCGCTTCGCGTGGCGAGAGTTCTCCGCCGCTTGCCGCAGCAGCTGCGCGTGGAAAGGTCTCCATTCAAACCATTGCTCTGCCACGAGCCGCGGTGCTCGGAATTGCGCTGCGGTGGCGGCGTGTGAAGGGGCCCATAGGCGCCACAATGAATAAATCTGAGTACAGGGCGTCTGGTGCCACTCAGAATCCTACATTTAGCGGGAAAGTCTGTATCCAAAGGCCACATTTTTATGGGAAATGTTTTATTTTTTTGTCACAATTCACAACGAATTAATGTTAATAACTCATAGCTTGTGTAGGGTCAACATATTTTAAATACGAAAATTACTGAACCATAAATGCAGAAAATATAAAACAAAAAACATTTTGTTGATCCCACATTCAAAGCTCAATAGAGAAAACAAATTGATGTCTTGCTGGTTGCTTACCTTGCACTATTTTGTCAATAATGAAAAATGTTTTTTCTCTGTAAATATATAATTTGGTTAAGAATTGGTATCTACAGAATATCTGCACAGTGAAAGTGATGGTTAAGTTAAGAAGCACAACGTTCTAAAAAATGTTACAATAGCTACTTTTACAAAATTTTAATAGTAAGCTTTCAAATTTTAAATTGAAACAAATATAATGAAATATATCAGTGAAACATAAACTAATGTAAAGTATTACAGCCTTTTTTAAATAAAAGACAAATATATCTCTTTAATACTGCTCCCTTACTGGACATATTTTCCGAAAAGCTTGCTAAATTAATGGCAACAGAACTAAAACCGTTAATATTTCAATAAGTCTCGGGATAACAAATAATGAATTAGCATCTGATCGTAGAGAATAGCAAGCCACGTGCTTCATTCCCGTGACCATATTTTCTTTCCCAGTTGCAATACCACTCCGACATCGTTTTCGCAGAATTCGTGGAAGGGAGTTCTCATTATCTGGAAATCGAAAGTGAGCGTTATCGTCCGCTGTCTCCTCGCGCGATCCGTACGATTTCACCGGCGCAGAGACGCGCCCGGGTAATGAAAGTCCGTTGCAATTACGAGTACGTAGGGTCATTTGCAGAAGAGCACCATGTAAAAGGCAGCGAAGCAAGAACCCACTCGAGTGCAAAGAACGTCGACAGCACTTAACGCCGCTAGTCGACCCCAGCCTCCGTCCCCTCACCTCGCGGGTTCTTTTGTTCCACACACGGTTCGCTTTCCATTCGCGCGTTGAAGTCTCCCGCTGTGTTTGTAGCAGCTTCCCATGCATCTTCCTTTTCAATCCTCGACTCGGTAATTGCGGCGATGGGAACCAGCCAGCCGTTTTGTTTTCTCTTACACGACCATCGTCCGCCTGCTGTCGCACCGCAGTTGTTTGTGTTGGCGCTGTCGCTCGGAGCGAGGCGTACCACCTGTACCCTCTCCCGCACAACACAACGGAATGTGAATATCATTTGACGGGGGGTTTGTACTCGTGTATTCTACCGTTCTCCTCGGGTATCGGTCTTCTTACAGCCAAGACGATTATGCGTCCTTCGACTTTCGCTTGCCAAAGGAAACAGGAGCCATTACATGTGATGATTTCACAAAATATTAATGCGCTTAAAATGCATTTGTGTATGCATACTTTCGTATAGATTGCAGTTTGATGGAACTGAGAAAGTCCAACTCAATAATTTGGCTCGTTGAGTGTAGTTGGTGAATATTTCGCATTTTTTGCAGCACTATCATCGTGACAACGACTTTTCATATTTTCTCCATCAAAACTTCTCTAAAATATTTTCATAAACGTTTTCTGGTCATTGTCACAATCTTTCAGAACTCTTAAATGTATTTCTAGTAGTCAGAATTTTTGGTTACCAGAATTTCTGGTTTGTCCAAACTTTTATTCTTAACCATTCATCATATGAGGTTAATAAACAATGATGATAGTAATAATTAATACAATTTGTACAGTTGGAAGTATTTTTTTAGCATTTTCTGTTAATAACTAATGATCTTTGGAAGACACGTATTGCAAGCCAGAGATCTAAAAAATAGACTAATTTGAATAATTTCATAGCTCCAAATAACCCGTTGTAATGTCAGGTAATTCCATTTTAGAAAAAAAAATTTTAAAACTATATACCCAAACATATAATTAAAAACTGTAAAATGAGAGAACCACTAGAAAATATTTATGAGCGCAATAAAATCCTAGATCGTAAATACATTTTTCAGCAGGATAAATGGCCATTATTAACAGTCGTAAAACTCGTGTTTCGTCCATTAACTTTTGCTGCATTCTTCCCAAATTTTATAATTCTTTATCCCAATTATTATGAAGAAAAATTACAATAAACCCTTTAGTAGCTCTTCATTCTTCTCTGCCGCATACAATTTGTTTCCAAGCTTAGATGATTAGATTGTAAAACTTGATAGATCTCTTGAAACATTTTCCTAGATTGATGTATGCAAATAAATCAGAATTAAATTAATAAAGACTCTCTAGCCAAATTTTAAATTAAAATATAAAAATTATTAAAACAAATTTTGTAAGTATTAGCCATCTCTATAAGGCAGATCAAACTATTACTTTCATGACAAAAGCCATACAAGTATAAAGGGTTTTCTGGGATATTCATTGGACGGGTATACGTTATTGCTAAATGATGAAAGACATTTTAATCCCTGGTCTCCCGATTCATTTACCATCCTAAGCTAATGCATTTCGAATGCTAAGGCGTTCTGGATTCGGCCTCTTCCTAATCAATTTATATTATCTTCTTAAGCGGCACTCACTAATATTGAATACGAGCAATGGTGTCTAAATTTGAGGAATATTTTATATTCTATAAGCACTATATTATTCGCACTACGAAAATACACACAAGAGTCGTGGATATGCAGAAGAAGTGTACAACAACGCACGATTTCAAAAATACACAACTAAAACTAGCCTACAAAAATCTTGTTTACAGTGTCCACACAACTACGAATCAACTGGAGCAAATGATTCGTTGCTACATTTGCAACCTCTAAGGGGTTTTCATTCCGTGTTCATAAAGATCGTCAATAAAAGTCACTGAATCGTCATCACTTAATGATTTTAATTATTATTTTGTCCTTGGAAGTGTCGAATACGGATTCGTTGCTAAGTATCTAAATGACTAAATTTGCTAAATGACTCTGCTGGCCGAGAGCTTCCACGCTGCCAGGAGACGCCACCGACTGCGACCCTGCGGGGCGCTACTTAAAGTAATATTTCAACTGACCACGGTAAAGTGTCCCTCCACCCAAAAACTTTAAATGATAACAAATTCTACGTTTTTAACATGGAAAGAAAACATTTGGTCCTTAACAGTATATTTTTAATAAAATAAATTTAAATTAGTACAAACTCTTAGGCGAACATTCGAACACATATAGTTTTTTTAAGATATTGAAGTTATACAAAGTACATTTATTATTTTATTTAATACATGGACATTTTTTGGGGAATCAGATGTTATTAATGTGTGACATACTTTACCAGACATTAATTACTTTACCAGACAGTAATTTATAAAAACTGCAGCGAAATTCATTGCAACTGGAAGTACTAACTCTCGATGTAGGTAAAAACCATGCTCCTCTCAGGACTTCATTTCTCCGGATACTATCCAAAACCTCAGAACCTCAAAATTTCTTATGAAGTTACCACAAACTACTTGATAGGTTCTTTTTCATGCAACCCATACGGTCTGATATTCAACGCAGAAAGTAAGAAAATTGCGAAAACCAAAGTTATTCTAAGAGTAACTCTATCTCCCTAAAAATAAATAATTAAATGTTCCATTTACATTTACAAGGAGATGCTGTTAATTTATAGTTGCAATAAATTGTTCAGTACTGGACTAGCGACTGACACTAATATCATATACTCCAATTTAAACGTAGAGGCACTTCACGGTCACGAGCTGAACGGAGAGGGAAAGATTGTCATCTAATCGGGAGCTCCAGAACCAAAAGTTTAAGACGTAACCAAGTAACAAAGTTCCCCATTGGATAACGGTGTCCCGTCTCCCCCTCCAGCTCGTGAGCTTGAAGTGCCACCGTGTTTCAATCGGAGTGTACCTCAAGTGCCGCGTCGGAAGTAGGCTGACAGCCAGTGCTAGTGCGTAGGCAGCCTACTTGCCAGGGCGCCCGCCCCGTCCCGCCCCGCCCCGCGCCTGCATCTGTTAGACGCGCGCGCGTGAGGCGTGCGGCGTGAGGAGCGTGCGCGTGCCAGCGCGACGGCAGCGCACGCGCGCGGAAAACGACACGTGCCGATCCGAACGGCGCGGCGTGCGTGCGCGCAACTTGCAATTTCCTCTTTGGGATTTGGCTTAATGGGAACTCGATGCTTGGAAAAAGGAAACGGTTTATTTACTTATTAAAAGAAATCAATATTTAAGTGTGGATTGTTTCGATAAATTGCAGATTTGAACGTTGAAACGATCAAACAAATATATTTATTTAACAATGCATTATGTAAACATTATTTTTTTAAATACAAAGCATATTACAGACCTTTTTGTTAAATATCTGTTTTAATTGATACGTGACTTTTCTGATTGTTTGAACGTATTTTTATTGCAACGTTGGTTTATTAGTGCAAATAGACATATACCGACTTTTTGATAGTTCCATCAGTGAGGATTACAGGGAAAACACTTTCCAAATGTAAAAATAACTAGTGAAAACCAAATCACATTGTTCTCACTTCTTACATGACCATGCGCCTACCATTAAACAATGCTGATAGAAACATTTTCACACCTTGTAGATATAATAATGGTGTGGACTGCAGCTGGTGCAAGTGCCTCAGGAAGCAGCTTGTTCGCAGACAACGCACAGTCATAGACTCGTCACTTGCCCTTAAGTGTGTTTAAACCCCTAATGCAATCACTTCTATTTTCATTTACAATATAATCTCTCTAATCCAAACATCGCAAATCCGAAAGTTGGGATAATCCGATCAAAATTCGGGATGGAGCAAAAATAAACGAAATAAAGAAAATGCCTATTTGTAGTGTAAAGAAAGGACTTCATAATTACTGTAGAACTGAACAACTAATTATTGAAACAAGGTGTCGAAACGAACCTTTTATTAGACTGTTAACTACTTCGTATATCATGTTTGTACAGCAGTAGTTTTAACTTGAGAGGATCTTGCAAATTCGGTAATCTTTTGCCACTTCATGTTGCTACTCTACGTTACTAATTTCTCACATCGCACGCTAGGTTGCATTTTTTCTGGTAATACTATAGATGTAATTGTACGGTCCTTTTTTTCGGATAATCCAAACATTTCCGAATCCGAACCGACCACACCTTCAATTAGTTCGGAATAGCGGGGTTCGACTGTATCAGATTTCCGTTCACAGCGGACATATCCACAAAAATGCATTTAACGGACATTAATTTTCTCAAGATAAAAACAAACAAAAAAAACAAACAAAAATCGTTTGCTGCCCATCCCCAAACTCTGACTTAAAACCCGAACAACCTGTTCCCGAAGCCAGGCAGGCTCTGGCGCGTGCTCGATTCCTCGGCGCCACCGCGGCGCGACGAGATGTGTTTGTGTTTACGCGGATGAGGCAGCGCACCGCGCTCCTCTGTGTCATCCCACGAGCGCAAACGAGAGACACGCCGCGCCGCACCCGCAACTCCCTAGAAGCCCCCGGATTCAGAGGGTAGTACAACCGCCGCCATTTTATGTCTGCTCACCGGTTGGCTCCGCCGGGGCGAAGTATTCAAGAATTGAGGAGAAGTGACAATAACTGGAGGCGTGATGAAATATTTCGTATCTATTAATATTGATTTTAGATAAATTAGTGGCTCTCAACAACCAGTGGTGGATCCACAAGAGGGTCATGGGGGCCACGGCTCTCTCCAAAAGGCTTAGGGTTTTCGTTTTTTACGACCTTTTATTTAGCCAAATTGATTTAAATATTTATTTATGTTAGAATTACGTAATTTAAATATAATACTATATAATATGATATGTACACTACAAAAAATATAAACAAGAAAATAACAATTTTTTATTATTTAACAAAAATGTATGATGTGCCCCACCAAATTGATCGGCCGGAACCGCCCCTGCCAACACACTATATTGCACAGGTAAAACGTCTCTGACTTCTAGATATAAAATGGCGAAATAGGCAGCGCAAAGGAATGCGTGGGGAATCTACAGCGCCTCTGCCTGCCAGGTTCCTCCGTGACCCACTGCGCCTCGTCCTCGCCTCGCCTCGCCCCCCTGGGGGGCGGTGCGGGGCGTGCGGTGCGGTGCTGAGGCGCGCTAGGAAGTGGCGGGGGGACGTCGGTTCCGCCAAGATGCACGAACGACGCGTGACCTCCCCAAGCTTTGCCGCGTGCGAATTCACAGAGAGGGTTTCGCTTGCATCCAGAGAGACGAGTTACGTTTTACGTCGTGCACTTGCGAATTTCGTACCATCTTTGTAACGCACGAGTTTGTTCAAATGCAACTATTTTGGTCGTAGCACATTTTGAGGAAACGAAAAAACAGAATAGTAAATGTTCTTAATTATTTAATATTAAAGTATGAACTGTATTTAATTGGAAAATTAGTAGACATGAACGTATCTGTACATAGATTTCAAGAACTTCGTTCGAATGATGGAAAACAATTTAAATAGCTCCATTTAAACAGACACATCAACTCATTAATAAGACGAATTTCAAACAATCAACGGATTTTGGTGATCGAAAAATTAAACAATATATGAATTTTCAATGTGAGACGCTGTATAAGTTACTAAAAATCATTAAGGGAGAATATTCAGGCCCAATGCCAATTCATTTAACTATCATGACCAACGACTACGTCAATATAAATTTGAAAGGTTAAAAGATAAAAATAGGTATTTATTACTATAATGCTGTATATGTGAGATAATAAAATGATATAAAAGCGATACTCTTAATGTCATTTTGTTTCATTTTTCGCAACAAATCTATTTATTCTATTTAAAGCTTGAATTTTTGGCACATTTTGAAATGCCAAGTGATTACTGTCATTTCCACGAGTGACAGGTATCTATATTTGAGAGTTGACTTGAAATTCTCTACGATTCATTGTTATCAAAAACGATTTCAATGGTTGACAGGTTTATATAGCGGTCGAACATTTTATGATTCATTAATCTCAACTATTTGGTACTCTATTAACTTGATAAGATCTTAAAAACAATATGCTGTATAAATGATACTTAGTCAAGTATCAAAAATAGAAGTAATAGCTGTTTTTCATGATCGAAACATTTATACTTCTTTCATCGGTATCAACTCGTGATATTTTTTTTATCAAAACTGAACCCACTATAGCGTTGAATGTTATGTGGAATATTATATTAGGAATTCCATGGGATAGCCCATTGGTTCGTGAATTTACAGGAAAATTTCGGTTGACCTCTTTAATGAATACCTGTACCCACTTTGTATTTTTTCCTCCCGGAACGTAATTAGCAGGGAAGTTCGTCATTACACGATCTTGGCGGTAATCGTTCAGTTCCCTTTAACAGTCTCTACATTAAGTCCAGCGACCTCGAAGTTGACTGAAAGCTCCCAGGAACGCCCAACTGCCCAATCGCTTATCTTGACCGTCAGCATCCTGCAGGCCGAAAGGAAGCGATCCGGCGTGACGCTACTGCGAAATGCTAATAATCCTATTTCGACAGAAGAAACTAAGCTGCGGATAAGAATAAACATGTAAAAGAAACATTAGAACACACTTTTTTAATTGTGACTGCTGAAATAATACAACCCGAATGTGATAAAAATTATTTGATTTTTGTGATCACAATTACATTCACAGGCCCCGTTTTATATAAAACACTTATCATTCACATTCCTCAATTGAGAATAAAACAAGGGAAAGAGACGTCAATGGGAGTTTACTTCTCGAATACTGTGCTGAGTTAAACCAGTTTGTGGCAATGTGAGCAGTTCTTTGCTTATTGTCTGAACTTTCGAGATGTTAATAGTTATAGAACCATGGAAATTCTTCCTCGTTGACGATCACCAACGTTGACTCTGAGACTCATTCACCTGCACTCATCCTTCAAAGGCCTCTGGAATGTATCAGGAATGAGGTAGCCGCAAGGTGGTACTAACCACATCCCTTCTCATACCGAAGACCCTCATTATGGATCCTCCCTCCACGGAACTCACGGGCATCCTCCAGGGCTTAGGCGAGGTACTTTGATCATAACTACCCGTGACGTGCCCGCCTTTGTGAATCCTCTCCTGGTCGGTAGACATCCTCCGGGGCTAATAGCGAGATTCTTCTGAATTAAGAACCACGTGACGCGTCCGGCGGCAGAGGCGGGGTGAGGCGTGGCGGGGCGAGGTGGAGTGAGGTGGGGCGAGGTGGAGCGAGGTGGAGCGAGGCGGGACAAGGTGGGGAGAGATGGGGCGAAACGTGGCGGGGCGAGGCAGTGCGAGGCGGGACAAGGTGGAGCTATGCGGGAAGAGGCGGGGAAAAGTGGGGCTAGGGGGAAGAGGCGGGGTGAGGCGAAAGAGCAGGGTTTGGCGTGCGGAGGAGCGAGAGATTGACATGGCGCAGCGACGGGGTGAGGCGGGCAAGGCGGGATAGGATGGGGTGAGGCGCGAAGATGCGGGAGAGCGGGGAGGCGGGACGAGTTAGGTTCGGCGGCGGTTGTAGCGTGGCATGACGGGCAGCGAGTGGGCGGGCGCCGCGAGGCGGTGCGAGCCCGGAACAAGAACGACGTAACGACGGCGTCGCCGGAGCATCGTGGCGCGCGGAAGCCGCCTGAGTAGGTCGTCGCGCTGGTAAGCAGGTCGCGGCCGAGTTACGCGCTGGCGAGACAGCGCGCGCCTCCTCCTCCTCCTCCTCCTCCACCACCTGCCTCGCCCCGCCCCGCGCACACGGCTCCAAGTAAATAGTGAGGACCCTAACAGACTACTCGACAACTAACACTCAATGTTTAACAATCCACTGAGAAAAACGTACCTACGAGTATAACTAAGAACAACGATAGCATAGTTGGAATGAACACGTTTGTATGATGAAAATGGGAAATATTAGATTCAACTGATTCCTGAATTAAGCGCAGTTATGCAATAAACGACCATGATGCTGCAGTGAACTGAATGCGTTTCGGACGCTTTTAAGGGACTACCTGCACCTAGCGGACTAGAATATGGTGGCAGCGAAAAAGTGTTTTTCTGTCTAGTGTTAACAATATAGTCGTTGCCTAAGAAAAGTGTCACATATCAAAAAGAGTCATTTGAAGCTAAACCATTTTATACCGAGTGGAGTAGTTTATATCGCGTTAAAATACAGTATTTTGCTCTACGTATCAGCTGACATGTGATTTTTTTCTTCTTCAATTTTTAGTAGTGAAAAATATACCACCAAAAAATTAGGATATTTATATGTCACTTTTCTAGTGTACCGTCTATCTCTGATATGCATCAATCAAGCCAGGTAATTGTAAAAATATTGAATTATCTTTGAATATTGAATTGTCTTTTCTTATTACCACCTTACTTCTAGCCAATCGTAAATCGAGATACGTCAACCACAGCACAAATGAAATTCGGTGTTAAATCATGGCAGTCTTGTACGTTACTATTGGGATAAGTAGTCGTTCGTTCTTCAACTTATGAAATATTAAAGGATATTGAATGAAACTAATATTCGGTGCAATCTTAAACTGTACCGAATGTTATTTTATATGGAGAATTGGTTTATAACACGTATGTCACACGTGTACTGTTTTCTCTGGTAAATTCCTTCGTTATAGAGAAAAGCGTGAATTTATCGAAAATTATTAATGTATTCGTGAATAATAAATGAATTATAAATTCACAATAAATTAAAGGAAAAATGGAATTTCTTAGTTAAAACGCATAAAAGGGCTATAACGGTTTGTTAAAGAAAAATGTCTCTACCAACGATTCTCAAACCACACTCCTCTTAAGTGTAAGTTTTGAATGCTCTTACTTTTTGTACGAAAGTAAGTGAGAAATGAGACATTTCCTTTAAAGATACCTAATTTTTTATTTTAAATTTTACGAGTAAAAATGTGTCGTCCAAACAGCTGTAAATCGCAGGGAAGACGCACTTAAAATTGCGCACAAGGGGGAGGGGGGCCGTTGCACCCTAAAATTTTTTTGAAAGAGAGACCCCTTATCCCTGTGTAATGAAACATTTCATTTTCGTAAATATGATCAAGTGAATATTTTTAGCTTGTATAAAATGACGATTTGAGAAGTTGATTCACGACATTTGGAGACTCCAAATATCTAGCATCACTGTAATTAGTTTATTAGAAAAACAGTTGTATTAATTTATTTACAACAGAGTCGCGTTAATACGAGCCTAATGCTACTTCGAATTACAAAAATAATCGAATTACATGGAAAAAAGGAAAATATATAACGCAATTTTCTACTAAAATGTAAATCGAAGTCAAATGTAACATGCAGATACTATTAAAGTTACAGATTCATACATTAAGTTTCAAATTACATTAAGCCTACTGCAGTAACGCACTGTACAATGAACAACACAAATAAGCGCGAGTCAATCACTATAATTAATCTGACACTGGCACCCACTCCCGCACACTGAGAGCTGTGACGCAGATTTATCAACCCGTCACGAGCCACCTCTAGAGTATCGCCGCTTGCTTTCATGATGCTTTTCATTATGTTTGCGTTCTTGGGTTACTTGACTCAGGCTTTCCATCTCGGATTCTCGGATCAGTGAGGCTCGGATGACCAGGACTCTACTGTAATTATTTTATCAATAAAATTATAATTTAATTCTTTTTGTAGAATGCTTCATTTATTTCCCAGTAAAATATGGTATATGTAAATAAAAAAAAGTGTAATGCGCATGACTATGACCTTGCCCGTGGGGCTTGTGGCACCCTCGCGTGGGTCGGCCGGGGCTAGGGAGCAGGAGGGGTGAGATCTGGGACGCACCCCTCCCTGCTAATGGCGAGATTCTTCTGAATTAAGAACCAAGTGACGCGTCGGCAGCGGAGGGCGGGCTAGCGGCGGCATGGGGGAGTGGCGAGGTGGAGCGAGCGGACGAGTGTCTACGCGGGAAAGCCGGACAAGGTGGGCTAGGTGGTCTGAGGCCAGACAGCAGGCGGAAGGTGGGAAGAGGCGGGGAAGCGAGGCAGGGGTGAGGCCTGGAAACGCATCCGGTCTGCGCGCGGCCGCCCGCACAGCCGCGACGTCGCGATCTCGCGTCGCTCGATTTGCTACGCTGCGCTTGCGGTGGCGGCGGTAGAGGAAGGAAGCGAGGAGTTGCGGAGCCGAAGATGTCAGCTGCCTTTGGCGAGGCGAAATGAAGATGGATGGGGCGCGGTTGTTTGGTTTTCCTAGTGTCAAATCTCTGCCGGGAGGTGGGTGACCAAGCGGGAAGTGGTACTAGAAAACCAGAACTTCCTGAGAATGCGGTTTGATGTTTAGTCGAACGTAGAACCGCATTGACTGAATAATAGGTGCCATTATTTGAATTGTCATTAACTTTTTGTCAGAATAACGATAACAAGAACGTTTCAAGAAAATGATACTAAATAGAAGCAGCGAGGAATCAGCATCAGCACTTCTTCCACTGACGGACTTGAATTTGTCAGTTCTTTTATAAATAATTTATTCATCCTTGTTTGACATGACTGTCTTTCAAGGATTTGAATCATCCAGATAGAAAATTCGGACACCTGACGAGGAATACGAATCCACCTATGGTTGCCCCTCGGAATCAACTGTGCAGTATGGGTAAGTTGTTCTTTGGGTTTTACATTGCGAACAGGCGCTTCTGGGAAGAGACGGGACATCCCTCTAGAATTGAATATCTTGATTCGGCGCTTCCTGGGAAATAAGTTTCCATGCTCTTCTAGATAATTTTAGATTCTAGATAATACCGAAATGTTTTACCATTTCCATAAGCATAAGACAGTGCTCATAAAAACCATCCAGTAAAAGGAACTTCATACATGAAAAAAAATATTAATTTCATTTTATAATTGTAAAATTTGATTAATACGATAAAATATAATTTCAGAATGTTAAAACAGTCATACTTCTAGCGTACTGTTAACACATGATTTAATTCATTATTTTTCAAATTTTGTGTATTTATGGCATTATAACTATCGAGTTTTATATCTATTCACTAAACCTGAAATTCCAACCTGATATACTATTCTAGAGAGACAAAAATAACAGGGGTTTCGTTGCGAAAGCTTCAGAGGCAAAACATACAAAACGCCTGGAACTTCCGCACAATTTCACGGGGTTCTTTGAAATTATTTCGTTCGCGACTACTTCAAAGTGATGAAATTCACTTAGGTTCCGCAAGCAAAGAGGTCCACGAACTTCCTTTCTCCTCTTGCATCCTCTTCAGCGACGAAATACAACAAAGGTCGCTTTTCAGCACTTCTCAAAAAGAAGAGGAAGTTGGAATTTCGTAAAAGTGTCCTAGTCTGACAGCACAAAGGGTATAGAGGACCACGCAAGTCGCAAGTTTCTGTTGAAAGGAGAAACAACCAAGGTGGTCAACTCAACAAGACGGTACTCGAGGAACAATTGGAGAACTCACTTCCGGAAAGAAAATTATACTCTTTCATTCACATTTATATGATTTACGACTGGACGTTTCCTCATGTTGTCTCTCTTAGAGTGAAAATGGGTTCTCACTCACGCTTTTTCTATGAAATATTACTATTCTCCAATTTCCTCATGGAATTCTAAAACAATTCAATGTAGTGAAATGAAGTTTAAACAATAAAAACGTGAGAAAAATAGTACTTCATGACAAGAAGACATTCGGAGTTAACATTGCTTTCTACGAGTGCAAACTCCGTCAAAATATTTTCCTCAACGTCTTAAGCAGTGTCAACGTCTGTTCGACACTGCGTTTTTCCCGTCTTCCTCAACGACACGACAGCGAAAACTTTCTTAAAATATCGTTATAAAAATGTGGTTTCAATGAACCTTGAACGGGAAGCTCGTTACCCGACAGCCCTCACATGGCACGTACTGTGCAGCAGATTCAGGCCTCGCCCTCCATTTCGCAAGAGAACCCACATTCGCGAGGCTCGTCTGCCTCGCCGCGCCGCGGGCAGCAATTGCACCTCCACTTATAGCTCCGAACAGTTCGAAAATATGCAACATCTTGTAGTTACAAGCTCATTTATGTGATGTAAGAATTAGGAAATACATTGTGTAAAGAAAATAGGAGGTAAGGATGAACCAAAAGTGAACTTCTTTCATTGTTTACAAACCATTCGCCTGCTGATATACGACATATCGTAGATTTAGCCACATTTTTTTAAAAATCATGAGATCAATGACCATAACAGCATAGTATCATCCGACCCTAAAAATGTGAAATGACCAAAGGCAGTAATGGGAGGTAAGAATCAAGAGTCAGTCCCTTGGCTCGTTGTTCATTTTGACACGCTTAACATCGAGGTTGGATTATGTGTAATATTGTTATAGCAAAGTCGAAGTAAATATAAAATAAATAAACAGAAAAAATAAAATAAATATTCAGCACAGTCGGCATTTGTGTAAAAATTATAAAAAAAGAAAAGCAAAGTCGCTTGATGAAGAGACAAGAAATATTCAAAGAGAAAGCGAACAAAGATGCCATTGAAACGCGTTCGCTAACAGTAGCCCGACAACGCCAGTTTCCGGCGTAGACCAAATGTCTGCTTAGCCCACAATGACGAGCTCGTACCACACGACCGAATGGTGTTTGCCATTCACCTTCGACAATACGCGTCAGGCCTCGGTTCCCATACGCTCTGCACCGCGGAAAGCTGCGGAGGCGGAAGGCAGGCAGCGTGTGCGGAGGAGGAGGCGGAGGCGAAAGCCCGTGTGGCCAATGCGGTGGCAAAGGCGTGGCGAAGGCGGAGGCGGAAGAGGAGGAGGCGGAGGCGGAGGCGAGAGGAGGCGAAGGCGGAGGCGGAGCAGCGGAGGCGGAGGCGGAGCGAGGAGGCCGGAGGACGGAGGAGAGGCGAATGCGAGGGGAGGAGGAGAGAGGAGGAGGGAAAGAGAGGAGGAGGAGGGCGAGGCGGAGGCGGAGGCGGAGGCGGAGGCGGAGGCGGAGGCGGAAGCGAGGCGGAGGCCGGAGAGCGGCGGGAGCGGTAGGCGGAAGTAGGAGGTGGAGGCGGAGGCGGAGTGCGAGAGGAGGAGAGGAGCGGAAGGCGAGCGGCGGCGGAGGCGGGAGGGAGATGGCGTAGGCGGAGGCGGAGGCGAGCGGAGGCGGAGGAGGCAGAGGAGGAGGAGGAGGAGGAGAGAGAGGATAGGAGGAGGAGGCTGCGCGCGAGGCGGAGCGAGGCGGAGCGTGGCGGTGGCCCGTGGCGGTGGGGAGGCGTTGGGGAGGCGAGGGCGGGAGTGTGATGAACAAGAACGCAAGAGCATTCGCAAACAGGTTAGTGCCGGACGCAGATATGACGAAGTAGTCGATCAACGTGACGTGCAGTACGAGGGAATCGGGCAGGCCTCTGCAGAGCGTTTGTTCATTTTGCAGCACGACCATCCTACAGCCAAGGCGCAGCGCGAGTCTACATGGTATCTCGCACGATCGAACTCGAGGCTCGGTAGGCAAGAGACGAGACTTGCTTCACCGATTACCTGTATACTTCCTATTCAACCATTTCAATTCATTCAACATCACAATTCATAGCTGATGATAAATACAGCATTATACATGGATTAATGGAAGTTAGGACGTATCCAATAGGTCATTAGGTTACGTAAGGCTACGTAACAAAGTAAATAATACCGGTAAACGATGAGCAGTATTTGATCCTTGTGTCCTTATCAACAAAATGATATTCGAACTATTATCAAATGATTTTTCTTATTTCTTTATGCTCAGTATAAAATGTTATCCTTCAATGACTAAAGGCTTTGATTTTAAAATTTATTTATAATATGTTAATTCAATTTTTACTTAATTTATAAATAAAATTATTATACTAATTAAATAAATATTTTGAAATTATAATGGATATCGATCCTGGATGACAGAAAGTCGCTTGATTGTGGTACCCAAAATAATGAATTGTATCCGTACACTCAATGATAATCTCTATTAGATACTACAGAATTTGAGTATCGAAATCATGAAATCGATATCCACACGCTAATATCGAAAACGAAATCCTTGGATACTTTATTGTGTACTGCCCTATATAATCACGTTCCGCGGCCCCGTCGCCCGCCCCGGCTTGCTGGGTGCCTTGCCTCCACCTGCCTCTCTCTCGCGCCTCCATCCTCCCTGCCTTCCCTCAGAGGCCTCGCTCGCACAACGCCCCATTCTCGTGAGCGGCTTGAAGTTGGGGGCGTGTAGCGGT
>BOPP01000078.1:4621020-4657877 GCA_017312745.1 Gryllus bimaculatus | reverse complement strand
GCGGCCTGGTTCACGGCGTGCCGGGGCAGCGCGGCGGCAGGCGCGACGCGCAGCGGGCGGCGCAGGGCGGCAGCGGGCGGCCGCACGCGCAGCGGCGCGCAGGCGCGGCACAGCGGGCGGCGGCGGCGGGCGGCGGCGCGCACGCGCGGCGGCGAGCGGCGGGCACGAGCCGCGGGCGCGGGAAGGAGCGGGTCGGTGTCCTCGCCGACAAAAAGGCTGACAGGCCGCAATGACGGTGTTGTCGCCGCCCGGCCGGGAAACTAGTGTAACCAGGTGAGTGCAGTAAAGCAGAGGGGGAAGTGCTGGGCAGGAGCAGTACGGAATGGGCGTAGAAGATGAGAGAAGTTGTGAAGAATCCACGAGGCGATAAAATGAAGCAGTAAGGATGGCTGTGTTGGCTTCTGCAAAGGCTGTAAGGGTACGAATAGAGTGATGGAGGAAAGTGCTAAAAAGTGGCGGCGGCGATGACAATCTTAGTGTATGATACAAGAAATGCTGACATTATTTTTTAACTTTTATTTAAATACATTCCACTCTTCCGGAACTTTTACTTATTCTAGGAAACATGAATTATTCGAATGAGCAAAGATAATAATGGAGGTGCATATACAATACAGGAGAAGGAGGAGAAAATTGGAGAAAAAAGTGCAAACTCACTTGTCCACCACCAATTATCAATGTATTATTTTCAATGTCGGATCGTGATTAAAAATGGTAAGGAGCGACGAGGATTCTCTCTGGGGGGGCGGAGGGGCCGGTCATTGTCCGGGTACTCGAAAGCGCACTTGATAACGTAGCCACGAGGCTTGATGTTTAAGTGCCTCTCGGAACTGCTAGGGGAAAGGAAGTAAGTCTGAGAAATGCAAAACAATGCAGCGAAATTAATAAAAAGAAGCAAAATTGATAGTATGTTATGACTGAAGCAGAAATTGTCGGAAACAAAAGCTGTAAGATAAATGACTCAAACACAAGAACATAAAACAAAATGGTGGAGAAGGTAAACAAAAATTAAGTTGATCTCAGGCAAAGAAAGAATAATCATAGGCAAGAATAAACTATTATGAAGATCTATTGTAGGTCGTGTATTGATTATTTACGTAGACTGTAATGTGATGTGATAAGAAAGGGCACGAAGAGCGATTCTTCTTCATTCAAACCTCATCTTAACACTTAGATCATGGCGACGTTGTGATAGATGTACTTCTATGACCATGAACGAAGTGATGGAAAGAAACAGGACAGGATATTTCGTGATAACTTGAAGCCCTTGTGACCACCAGCCCACCTTCGTGGAGGCACCTGACATTGAATCTCCCAATACCGAGATTACCAAACACCGAAATCTGTGAATAATGATCACAGAGGCCAAAGGTAGAACCTTGAATGAAGTTTCTGTCAGAAGAAAAAAATCGATGGAATGAGTAATGGATGAGAAACAGGGGGCATGCAATAAGCAACAGGTATTGGAGAAAGAAGAAAACAGGACATTAGAAAGGCTCCTTTAGAAACGCACGCTGGAAACGGAGAGGAGATATGGCAGGAGGTTCTCCCAGTAAGTACATTGGCGAAGCAGTCGCAACAAGGTTAATTGAAGCACACCCCGATGATAGAACAGAAAGCGAAGAATTTCTGGAGATACTTATTACATCAATCAATTGGCAATTCAGACAATGGCAGAAATTGCAGAATGATAATTATAATTCAACCTAGGAGCGTGATTATTTGTATTTATTTGTAATAGAACGTAATATTGAATAGGCTAAGATGTTTTATAAAAATAAAGATAATTATACTGATGTCTGCAAAAAACTGCATTTCCATCATTACGAGCGGATAGTAATACGATAGCCAAGAACAACAAAACCATTTTCTCTTTCAATTATTGCCTCTTTGCACTTCACAAAAACCAAACACCGAATGTCTACGTAATGTGTATGGATATGCGAAGAATACAAATTCGACCTATAACTTATTTATTTATTTCTTTGCGTTTTTTAAATAAATTAATAAAGATGATAAACAATTAACATATGAGTTTCAAACATTCTAAGGATTCCTTAAATTTGAGCTGACGACAAACACCAAGGGAGCCAAAGGCTATTAAAAATGGGTAAGAAGGTCACATGCAGTCCGGAGGTCACGGGCTGGTCCTCACTGATCTAAATCATCGTTCATTTCACAATTATTCGGTAAAGGTCTTGAATACTTGGTCGCCGAAGAAAATGGCACAAGGAGTTAACCGCAGGGTGGGAATACCCCATCTTCTCTCGTCCCAACTAGACCCGCAGTCACGTCCCGCCAAGACCCGTCCTGGCCTCTCCTCGGCCTGTCCCGCTCTGGTCTCCTGGTGCCCTTTCCGCCCCGTCCCGTCCCGTCCCGTTGCGCCCACCACCCTGCGCCGCGCCGCCCCGCCTCACCCCATGCCAACCACCTTTGACGGCTCAGCCAACCCCGCGCTATACCGCCCCGCGCTATACCGCCCCGCGCTATACCGCCCCGCGCTATACCGCCCCGCGCTATACCGCCCCGCGCTATACCGCCCCGCGCTATCCCGCCGCGCGCCGTGTGGCGTGGGTCGGCAACCCTGACCACAACTGGTTGGTTGTGCCAACGCGCGCAGGGGGGGGGGAGAGTGGTCAGGCGAAGGAGCTTCTTCGAATTCCCGAGCCTCCGCGCCTTCCGCACGAGCTTTCTCTCCGCCCGCTCCCCCCGCCCCCCGTTCTAGCCACGCGGTCGCGTCGTGCCCGGTGCCGCACGGAGCGCGGCGCGCTCTTAGAAATCGCCCGTGTTTACGAATTGTTGCCGCTCGCTTGGCGCAAGCACTCTCGCTGAGGCGGCCGAGATCCGCCCAAAGCCGCCAGAGCGAGCAAGCTCTTTGTTTACTTTGGCGAGGGCAGCCAGACACGCAGGTGGTCTCTAGCCATAAAACAAAGACTAGAGTGAATGCTTATGTGGTGGACGAATTTTCTCCTGGTCAGGGAACGTCATTAGCCACAACACTGCAATAGGGGACTCCCTAGGCTCGTAAACTTTGAAGGAGATAATCGTAGTGTTCAGCCACTACTTTCCCTCATTTGAAAAAGAAAACAATATTTGGATATTATTGTAATTCCTTATCTGCTATTTACAAGTTAATATATTTTGATATTTAAGTCAGATTTGTAATTCATGATAAATAAATGTAGAACATTTTAAGGAAGGTTGTGTGAAACCATTTACACAAAGCAATTTACTGATATAAAACGTAATTATCACTTTACAGTCTCACAATATTACTGAAAGTTGGTCTTTCAAGTTTTGGAGCAAACTTGTTCACTTCTTTTCACTCAACCACGAGCAGTCATCAGCTGAGAAATTCGAATCGCATTTCGCGAAACAAAACGAGCGGAACGTGGCCGAAATGTCTCACGCTCCCTCGAATCGATTAGAAAAGGCGTGTGCGCCCGAGCCGTCGTCCTTCTAGCAGGAGTGCCGCAATTTGTATACAGTTAGAGAGACCCGCTCCCGCGACCGGTGCGCCGCGCGCCGGCCGCTGCCAAGAAGCGGCGGCTGAATCCGCAGTGGGAACGCATCGCGCGTTGGCCGCGTCGCAGAAGGTGGCGCTGCCTCCGAGATGTCGCCGCGCAGCGATGACTGGACGCGCGAATCATTGTAGCCGAACAAAAGAACCCGTATGGACACGGGCTCATAATGCTGATTCATCCCGTCGAATATTAGGGAACCGGATGTTTCCGCAAACTTCGCTGAGAAGAAAATATTTCAAAAAATGTTTTTGCTGAAACATTTGCAAACAGAAAAACCGACGGCGTTCTTTCAGGTTAAACCTGTGCTTTTTTTATTAAATCGATGGTCAGACAGATCTTGAAAGACTTCCTCCTCAGAACATGACTCATCTTCAGACAATGCTCACAAATAATAAGTCCTAGATACCACTGCAAAATGAATCTTCTGTAGTGCCTAGGTGTTTGAAGTGACTATTCCACTCGTGAAATCAAAAATATAGTTTTTAACTATACATTCAAAATGGCCCAATCAGGGCGGTGTATCTCAAAACGTTTGTTGTTTTTTCTATCCGATTTTTTACCGCTTCTCCCGACTGGCCAATCTTAAAATGTTACTCATCTTTTTTAGGAGACGGTATACACCTATCGATATGTCGATGTCCAATAAACCATGTATGTACGATAACATAACATCTTTAATTTTAACATAGCTTTCAGTTATTTTCAATTTTGGCGCATTGTGGAACTCTGTTGGACATAATTACATTCGTGGAATAGTCCTATTAAATACCACTCGTTCTTTCGAAATTCTCAGATAATTCCCCTCTTCAAATCGCGAATCGAGGGTTTATCGATAATTTCCAAAGCACTCGTGTTACTACCTATCATAAGCAGCTCCTACCGTTAATGTTCATGTAACTTAAGGCATATCAAGATATTGTCATAAACACACTATCAAGACCCAAGGAAATAATAACACACTAGAAAACTCAAAATAATAAATCTAATAACGAATAATATTGAATGTTAAAAAGTACGGAATTCATCTCGGAGTATTAGAATATAAAACACCAAAAAAGTATTAGCAGTATAATTTCGCAAGAAATCGCATTAGGTATCAATTTAATATAGTTCATTTTCTTTCTCTTGTGTTGACCTTATGACAGTAATAAATGTTGTCTGTTATAAGGCAGCATCTCAGGTGGATAATCTCATCGATGAGATAAGCAAAGAAAAATATTTAAACATAAAAACTATATCAATTACATTGTAAGATGTTAAAAATCTGGCGTCAAACACCTCTTCACCATTCCAACACTGATTGTGATAACTGGCCTTTAATATAAATGAGCTCATAAAGAGCTCATTTATATTAAAGGCCAGTTATCACAGCTCGTAAAGAGCTCATTATTGTGCTTCTTCTTGCGAATAAGTGCATACCTTTAAAACAGGAAAGCTCTTGTGTATTATCTACTCTGATCTTATACGCACAATATTTTAGCCTGTCCGCTTAGATAAGCGTTTTTCTCTTCCTGCTGTGACACATAGAATTACCGCTAGAAGAGTGCCAACGATGTTTTCTGCGTTCTACAGTTAGCATCTGAATTTAACATTTTTCAAAACCCTTGCTGAAAATTTGCAAACAATACTAGGCAATTTGGTATTGATTAAATTCCATTTAATAGTAATTGCGATTACCAGTTATGCGAAACTGTGTATTTACTTACAGGACGTTAACTAAATACCTAATTTTATGGTTAAAAATACCTAAAATAATCAAATTTTCAATGGTTGATTGGTAAACTTGCATTCAGTTGACATTACTTTAGATATTAGACATAATCTATTATTAGACGTAGACGATATACAAGCAAGAAAATATTAGAGTAACAAAAAATACAATAATTAGTATTTTAACCTACGCTTCCATTTGCAATGAAGGCATAAGACCAATCTTTTAGCTTTTATATTCATTCACATATTTCGTATGATTTTTAGTATTTCGTGCTAGAAATACAATGTAACATACTTCAAAATTTGTCACCTAATCTTTCTTTTAGTCTAGTATTTGCCAAAGCCAAAAAACCACTTTTTGAAATGCAAAAGCAATTTCCGTGACAGGAAATATTTAGAGATGATACAACGGCACATACGTTGTCGCATTATTGTAAATAATTATGTCACAATGAAATATTGTTATTTATGCCGTACTAAAAACTCTATAATTTAAAAAGTTGAAAAAGTTCAATTCAAACAAAACGCCTGTGCCAGGAACAGTATACATTTCTCACTTGCACAAATGAATGAAACATCAACAAATTTAACTCTTACACTTATTTGTAGTACATACAGAAAAATGAATAATATTGCACTCACACTTGCCTTGATTACATTGAAGTGAGCTAACAATTTCTGAATACCATAATTAGCGAACAAAAGTTCTTAAAGTAAAAGAAATGTATTTGTTAGTTCTACGTTATATATATTTATTTCCTTCCATCAATTTCCTTTATAAGGATTTTATCTATATCATAGTATTAACACGACGGGCAACAATCACAAAAATCCAGAGAATTTCCAAGCCGTGTTGCCATTTTGCGAGAAATGCGAATGTAGCAGTTCGACTTTTTTTTCAATTATATAAATTCTCACAGTGCGCCGAATGTATTATTTGTAAATGCTTTCGACACAACTTCTTGCAATCCATCGTCCAACACGACTTTTTTTTCCGGTAAGTCAAACGGGTCTGTTCTTGGGCTAATCTATCTATATCAAGGGATCTCAAATGTGGATTTCCGTTGAAATCTCAAAAATTGTTTTTCGCAGCATTACATAACCTTTTTTACACTAGGTGTATTACTCTGTATATACGTACGTATACGATAAAGTAAAAAGGAGTTGGAATGGAGGAAGAGCAAGTAACCAAGTAATTTCCATGGACGTTTTCCAGCACTACCTCATTTTCAAAATGGCCATATGACCACAATGAACATTTGACAAACTGAACTGTTCTATAAAAATCATAAATATAACCAGTAATACTCTGAAACTATTATAGATCAGAGTAATACATCTACGAGAATAAAAGCACGGATAATTTGTTTTTTAGTCAATGGAGAAAGGAGGTAAGAAAACACCAAATGGCAGAGGATCCACTTAGCTCCTGAATTTCCTCAACCCCCCCCCCCGCGCCAACTGCCTCTTCCAAACCGCCTTGTGGCCGAAATTAACTCAACTTGCAGCCGGAACGGGCGCCTTTGGCGGCGGCGCCACTGTGCTCCGGGCCCGTTCCGAACGGCGCGCAAGTCCATCGGGCTCTGCGCTCCACTGCGCTAGAGTCCCGCCCCCAAAAAAGCAGCCCCGGCAAGCGTTTAGAACGAGGGCCGTCGCCGTCTCCGGATTCTGCGGCTCGAAATTGCTCCGCAGGCAAGAAGCTCGCGGTGGCAGAAGCACCGGGGCCTCGCTTCTCGCCTGCTGGTTTCGCCCCCCCCCCCCCCCCCCGGAGATTCGCAAAGCCGTGGCAAGTGCGCTGCCGTGGGATGAGGGGGATTGAAAAAAGGTGCTCGCGGAGCCCGCTAAACGAAGGCGAGGTAGAGATACTGTAATATTACGATACATAAAAGTTTCGACAAGAGTCGACAATCGAATGCAGTTTCGAGCCTTGCGCATGCGCCAATCGAACTCGAAGTGATAGCGCCACCGACTTAGCGGGCGATTTATTTCGCATGCTAATCGATCATCGGTCATGCTGTATAGAATTTTACAACTCTGGCGGCAGAGTACGTTGCTAATTCTATATTTTCATGATGCAATACCACGCTAGTAACATTAATCTGTGTATAATTATCTCTCCATATACACGTGAACATATGCGATATTAGTAATTTTTATTTAATAAAATAATGCTAATTATATAATTACGCATTAAGGAAATTTGGCTCATACTCTGTCGCCACAGTTCGGACTTGTTTTCTTTTGGACCTAAACTTTGTGCAAAACCTCTTTCTCGTCTTCACCTACTATTGGTCAAGAAATTATTGTCCATTGCTGTACACTACGCTGTGCTTAATGACCCTTTTATCAGTAAGTGCATGAATAGTAGTCAATCAATAATATCACAGTATTAATATCAAAGCAGCAGTACTAGTATGGATATTAAAACTGCTAGACCACTTGCATATAATTACGATTAATGTTTGGGTACTTCACAAATTCAAGAGGTCAGTATAGAACTGGCCTAGGCAAAGACATCCAGTTCTTCACTCTTAAGTTAAATGTAAGACACAGTAAAGTATAATAAAAATTATCTGGAATGACTAATTTATTTAAGTACTCAGAGATTTTTTAATATTCCCTAAAATTAACATTTTTTTCTGCATTTTAATCAAGTTTCGATATCAAATGATACAGCATGTTGATACTTCACGTATAATACTGACAAAGAACCGATACTCAATGCCGTTGATTTAGAAACCAAACATCACCACCATTTAAATATTGGAACATTTTTGCGACCACGAATGGCTAGAGGCGTTGCTCTCTTTGCGGTAAACACGTTAGAAGCACCGAGCCTTGTTCCTCGGTTTCTGTTTTTGTCCCTTCAGAATCGCAGGCCATGGTGTGCAGACATGAGCTAAGAGGTCTTAAAAAACCTCGGAGACTGTCTGGCGGAGAATTCACCCACAAAGCAAGATGAACGTACAAACGCGACATTTCGAAACCTGAAGTGTAATAAATGTCTGGACATTTGAAGGATCAACCCTTTTGTTCTCGATCAACATTTTCTTTAGCATCGACCTCCTGAACTAGGCAGGAGGGGCGGCGTGCGGCACGGAGTACAGGTGTCGCTGCCGCGATAACAGTTTTTGAATAGTAGGGCGTTATCAGGCAATCACGTAACCAATAGCATGTAAAATGATTTTTAACACAACATTTCGTTCTAAATGGAAGTTGTTCCGAACTGTGGCAGCAGAATGTGTGATAAATTCCCATTATTCCCCATCCTCTTGATTCACATGTGTCCGTCTAGAGCTCCCCGCTAATTATTATATAATAATATAATCATGTAAACAGATGAATGTTTTTCGGAATTCAGTCACGGAACCCGTCAGAACGCCGGTCTGTCGGACTTCGTTTTAATCCGTCGCCGCCGTAGGCTTCCGCTCATGGCGGGAGTTCAATCTGGAACTTAGAGGTTCTCTTGTCTCCTCTAGGAAGATTCTAGGAGGAAATTCTCTGCAAAACAACGTGCATATTAGCACCACATCTAAAAATCCAGTAAGGGCGAAACGCCGCTACCTTCCGAGATAAAAAAAACAAACAAACTTCACTCACGTTGACTACTGACCATAGCAGCTGAGGTGCACAGAAAGATAAATCCACCAATGAAAGCGAAATCAGCGTGTCGCTATGTGCAATATTGAATAAATAAATGTAACTTCAAATTAACTTCTCCCCATAGCACGTCACGCACAGTTTTTAACTATTTTTGCCGTAAATAAATAAATAAATAAATAAACTAATTAATTAATTTCATTGTCACCATGTTTCCTCTGCATTCAAATTATTACGGTGCTCTCCGTGGGCCGGTTAATTAGGACTACCATCCAGCACACCTTGCAGAATGTTGGTCGCAAATACAAGAGTTAGTCGCCATTTTTAAGGTACCTCGCACAAGAGTTAGAATTATGGCATTTCATATCGACGTAATCGCTAACAACATAACGCTACACAAAACACGTCCGTTACTTGAATATAAATAGTGAGCTTTGAAGTTAGAAGTAATTTAGATCGTATGCTCTACATACCTTATAATTACGGGAACAGAATATTCTAACAAAAATATTACCTGAAAAGATTGTATGTAGGTGCCGAGTGTTATCACATTGTGAAAAAGCAAGCAAAATTTAAGACAAATGTTTATTGTTTTCGAATAGTAAAATGCACATAAATAATTATCATACACATGAACTGCATATTTTTGAACGATATTTCGTTTACTTCCGTGTCGTCCTGCCCTGACATGTGGGTTTTGTTAATAAAGTGATTTACACCTTTTTGTTGGAATTTTGTGTTTCTTTTTTTGTTTGTCTCTTTGGAGCATGTTCTAAAATTGTACACCTTATACAATCAACAGTTAAAATATCAACAGCTTCTGAGATTGAAATAGATGAGCCAACACATTTCAAATAACGGGTTAGATAGTATTATTAACAAGTGAGCAAAGAGCTGTTTATTATCAAATAATTAAAAAAATATAAAAGTCGAAAAATGAATGTATTACATAAGTTGATTCATATGCGGACAGTGCAAAGATACGTGACACCAAATATCTGTAAAGATGTACCGAACTGTCGATTCTTAAAAAAAAATGAGTAAAAGGAGTTAATGGGTCTTAGAAGAGTTACCTGGTATCTTTCCCTATTAATAGACACCTGATTTGATTGAAGAGTTATCAATGAATGAAATGGTATTTCGAACGTTTCATGTTATTTCGTAGTGTATTTCTTAACTTTTCATTTCTTAAGTTTGTATTACAATTAGTGAATCTACAAGAAAATCATTACATTAAATATAATGGAAGTGTATATATTAGTACGTGAAGGTCTGTCAATCAAGATTATATGATTACCTATAAAATGATACATCACTTTCCTTCGAATATTTTTGTTTGTAAATGAGAATGAAGAAGACTTCACGATTTTCTTCCAGGTAAAAACACACCCAACACACGTCACACAATATTCTTATCTTACTCAATTACTCACACTGCAAGTCGCCATTAAAATGGCTGCCTTCTTCAAGTTCAATTTGTAACCGCACACTAGCGCTGTTGTACATTCTATTGTATAATAATAATAATAATAATAATAATAATAATAATAATAATAATACCCCTACGGGATAACCCTTTACACCTGTATATAAAAGATAAAATTATATTAGTTTATGATAGTTATTTACGTAGCAAGGGCATTATAAGGGTTCTACTGATCGCGCGGCGACAAGGAGCTTTCTTTCGAGGGCTTTTTGTCCCCCGAGATTTAGATGATTTTATTTTTACGTATTTTAATGATTCAGATTGACTTATTTACTATTTAACTAGTTGCTAACTTGACTCGGTTTGTCATTTGATATTTCCTTCCCATAATCTTTTCATAACTCCCTCACTTAATTCCATCCATAAGAGAATATGTAGCACCGTTCAACTGTTTTCATATTTCCCTCGTAACTACGATCCTCTCGATCCACCTAAGTTATGCAGTGTATGTCGAATTCCGCATCGAAGAAAATAACAAGCAATAACGCATAAGAAAAAATAAAAGCAATATTTAAAAATGTTATATTTATATTAGATTATAAAAATTATATTTATAAAAGTTTTATTTACAAGTTATATTTATACTTTGTGTATTTAAGTACCGCGAGGTACCTGCGACTTCGATTAGCGGCGTCGCTGCCTTCCGGACCGAAGAGGCAGCAACGAGGAGTCTCGCTTCCGTTTTTGTCCCCTTCGAGGTGCAGACCGCGTTTCGCGCAGGCGTGGGCTAAGAGGGCTGTAAAAACCCGTCGTGGCTGTCTCGCGGAGAATTGGCCCGCTATGCGAAGCTCGTGACGCGCAGTAGCTCAGCGACAACACGCTTCCCCTGCAGCATCGTTCACCGCGAGAACCCAGGTTTCGAGGCTCCACGGTGGGGTTCCTAGCCGGGGTATAGGTGGTTCGAGCCCAGACGTTGGAGGTCACGAGCTAGCGGGTGGCTGCTCTCGTAGGTAGATTTTCGTTGTCTCAGCGCTCAGTACTAGGCGAAACCGGGTCAATGCAAACGAAAGGGGCATAGACCGCGTGCAATATTTCCTCCCTGATCCCTGACCCTTCCTCTCGCCTTACACACAAAGACACATTCACACACACACAATCACACACACACACACACACACAAATATGTATTATCATGCAGGGGGAAGCGCTGTCGACGTGCAGGTCGGCGACGGATCTCGCGTTCCAGCGGACGTAGAACACCGCCACTTCTCAGGAAATATGCGCTACACTTACGGCACTAATGACTTAAGTAGCTGGCGCGCCACTGAAGTTCCGTCAAAAAGTTCGAAATTGGTAGCGGAAGGCTAAGAATTAATACGGGTAGTTTCAATTTGAACTCTCACGCACCAAAAAGGACGCTAAATAAATTAAGGTTATCTTCAATTTGATAGTACAACTCATAAATCCATTTCCATGTAAGGAGGAAGACATTTTAATAGGTTTAATGTTTACACCTCACTACGTACGGAAATATTTTCATAATTCTAATACAATTATCAACCGAAAACTTAAAATTATAAAATTCTTTACTGCAACTTCTTACCACTAAATTTATACGTTACACTGTCTATATAGTTGACTTGACAATACCGATGAAAATTAAATCTAATAAAAAGATCTTTTAAGGAATTTTTATTGTTGGAAATTATTTTGTTTTCTATTACTCTTTGAATTTTCGAAGAGAAAAATAGGTGAAAATTTACTAGTCAGAGGGGTAACATACACGCAATGTCTTTAAATGAACATTAAACCCGTAAAGGAAATGTGGTGGATTATGTAAGAAACTGAAGAGTGTGCCAAATGGTGTGGTAATGGAATAGAAATGAATAATTCAGAATACGTTACATTTCGAACAACGATCTTTCTGCAAGTTGGCTAACAAAGAATAACATGTATGTGCAAAACATGGAAGCGTTATCATTGATCATACGACTGTAGGGAGTCGTCAATAACACAGATATATTAATTATTTTAGGTGATATAAATCGCGTTTATTGGTTAAATACAAGTCCTGCTTTCCAAACGCAGTATTCATTGCAGACTCAACTTCTATTTTATCTCTAAGGACAACAAGATATAATTTTTTTTAAATCGCTTTTTTTATCTGAAACTAATTTATTAAGTATGCACAATTGCATTATTTCCAGCACGAACTCCGCTGAGCGGATACCTCTCTCTGCAACAGAGATTGGTAAAGTGAAGCAACGTTGTGAAAATGAATTATTCAGAAAGTATGTTGCAAGGTGAATGAACATTCGGTTGCTGCATAACAATTGAGAAAGATAAGTTCGCAACGAGATATTAAGTAAGAGAGTAAAGAGTAAAACATTAAATGAATTAACATATGTGTAGTGCATTTCTATTCGAGTGAAAAAGGCAAATATGAACATCGAAAAAAAAAAAAAAAAAAGAAAGCAGCCTTATGTTTCTTTTTCGTGTTTGCATTCGTCGGCATCTGAACACGGTTCCAACAAGCATGACCTTCACAAATAAAACTTGCACACGCACGTCAGTGGAGCAATGAACGTGAAAGACGAGTGCTTTCACCCACATTCAAAGGTGTCTCTTACATTAAGCGGTCCTTCTCGAAACACGAATGTCATTTAAAACTGTACCAGTTTACCACACCATTTAAGTCCTAAAACAACGCAGCAGGATCCGCAGGGCTGTACCTTTCTCCAAGACGTCCGGAGCTCATATTCGCTCATTCACGCAAAGGTCGCAAGCGATTTCTCGGCTGGCATTTCTACTTGTACACATCTACAATTCACTCCTGTGGCCGGCCGGGCACGGGGAAGGGGGGGGGAGGTGGCTGCTACCGCTGCTTTCTAAAGGCGCCCTCCTCCGAGCAGCTGCGTCCACAGGCGCTGTTCCTCGCCGAGGGGACAGCGAAGGGGGCGGAGTGCGAAGCCGGTGCAAGGTCGCGAGCGGGCGGGAAGAGCGGAAGACGGGAAGGAAGGGGGGAGGGGGGACGAGGCAGACTTTACTGACATTTATGCACCTCTGCCTCTGACAGGTATCAGATGTTGACGGTTTCATCTAATCGGAAGCATAAACGTCAGCATAGTGACGTGACTATGCTGACGTTCAAGATCCCGATTGGATGAAACTATCAACAGATGCTAGGGGCAGAGTTGCGAAAATCGCAGTGTAAGAAGTGATCAGCTGCTTGGAGGCAGGTCGGGTGGGCGATGCGATGGACACGCCAGGAGTGGGGAGCGCAGATTGGGAAGGGGAAGGCTTGGAGGGGACAGGCTAATAGGTACGCTGGCTTCGAGGTGAGATGAGCAAACTAGAAGACAGGGTAGATAATCAGATGAGAAAGGTAGAAGTGCAGGGTGAGTAGAGAATGAGTATCGAAGAGATAAGTGAAAAAAAAGAAAAAACAACGGAAAAATTGGCTGGGTAAGTAACTAGCCTGGGGGCGGACAGATATAGTACCACGAATGGATAGGCAGAGCAATCGTGTAGACGGGTGAGCGAGTGGTGTGTGTGGAGGGCGGGTGGCAGAGAGATTGAGGTGCGAAGCAGGTGAGGGCGGACGTAAGCCACCCGCGCCCGGCCACCCGCGCTGCGCTGCGCCGCCCCACGCACCCCGTGAAAGTGCCTCCTCGGCCACCCGCAGCCTCAAGAAGACTAAAACACTCGCCCCCTCCCCCGAGCGCACACTTTCCAATCTCGCTCATTTCCATGAGGAATTATGGACGGCAGAAGAGATGTAAGAGGATTCCGAAAGGAGCTCTATCTAATGCATCCTTCCCATTATTTGGCACACGCTCCATGGTGCTCCATTATATCATTTGCACACCAATTAACCGGACTGCTAAACAGATACGACTAAGATAGGTGAATGTGTCTTTCTTTGCTATATTTTCTTTTCAACATTACTGCGTACACAGTAAAGAGAAAGTATTGTAATCGGGCGGAGCAAATCCCCCATATTGAAAAATCGCTGATTTACATCGCACGATTACAATACATTCTCTTTACTGCGTACGCAGTAAGGTTGAAAAGAAAATATAGTAATTTAATTATAGTTATTGACAACTTCATAAATGGAATTGTTTAGTTTTGATTGTGGCTTACTTTAAATATAACTACGAGTATGATGCATTATTACATTATTTTTCATTTCAGTTTCTATTTTGAAGTACACTATTTTCAGATATCCATAGGATAATTTCAAGATTCATTTTTACATCAGGTAAAGCAATACGTGCTAGTAACCGAGATACCTCTGATTTCATGACCGAACGTAAACGGACAAAAAAGCTCCACTGAAGAAGTATTCGCGTCTAACATAAAAGGTGTAAGAAAAGAAGGTGCACAAGGTGTTGTAGAGACAATGGCTTGTAATATTCGCTTACAAAACGCTGTGAAATGCAGCTTCAAGGTCTTGTACAAAAGAGTGTATAGAAAACAGTATCTAACCGTTCGAAAAATGCAGGGAAGTAGAGTAATTTTAACGACCTTATAGAAAGATGTAGGTAAACTAGAATAACTGGAAAACATTATTCGTGGTGTAAATAATAGCTGAGTAATTCTGCTTTACGTTAAATTATCTAGTTATGTAATATATTTTATTTCTTTCGTCATCGCGCCTATTTCATGGAAAGTGAACGGCTCTTTTCTTGAGAATAACAAACTCACCGATCTATTTTCATCGTGGAAGTGATACAGACGGGGAATATTCTTAGATTATATATATTGAAACGAAGAACGTTTCCGCATGATAACAAGCAAAATGATTACTAATTCTAAGTAAAAGAAAAACACTAAAGTCATCAGCGCTAGAACGCCGCCGCCCGCCCCAAACGGTCAAACGGGGGCAGACGAGCGAGGCGAGTGACGGTTGGGCAGTAACGGCAGGGAGGCCGCGAGCGCGGGTGGAGAGTAATCGCGGAGAAGCCGCGAGCGCAACACGGATGCTGTGCTGCCCCAAGCCAGTTTGTAGTAATATTATCAACAGTGTGGAACTGATTGTAGCCGTTAAGTGGAGATTAGAGGTGCTTAAAATCGATAATTAGATGATAGGAAAACGGAAGTGCGCACCAGGACCGGATCAGTGAAACATTAAATAGTGGAGTTTGAGTGACCGACAGACACGCGTTCCATGTCGCCCGGGTGGATGCAGCAGCGGCCGCATCGTGCGAACAGTTGAGTGGATTGAGAAGAACAGTGTGATCGGAGCTGCCGACGGGACGCCATTGCGCGTGGTGCAAGTTAGTATATGTGACATCTCTTGATTGGCTGGGTGGTGGACCGGCGGAGTTCGTTGCCATTGCATTGGGAGGTCGCGAGTCGACGCCGAAATCGGTTTCCCGACAAGCTTCGGGCGGACCGAAGTTTGCCGAACACGCCGCCGCCGTTGCCACGGCGGCCACGGTCGCTCCACCAGGGCGGGAATCGGAAGCTTCAAGGTAGCGTTACTCGGCACGAATTATTAAAAGGCCTTGCGCCACTGCGTATTGTAAAGAATTTATGTATATATATTTCAATCATTAAACTTTCAATTGCACAAAAGAGTTCCCTCGATTATTCTTCTAATGCAGCGTCAATTCCCCTGGAAGCCCATTCACGAGAATGTACCCGTCCTTTATATTATTTTATTTGTCGTGAGAGTACCGCCTTTCCCGGTACTCACAATATATATATATATATATATATATATATATATATATATAATGAAAAGAAGGTAAAATAAATTATAGTATTCAATATTCCATCGCAAATTAATTTTTATTTAGATATTTCCGCTTTTATTTGCATTTCCAAATTTAACGTATCAGCTACAGTAGTGAATGTTGTGGGTACCAAATAAAAATCATGTCTGCCCCTTTTTATTGTGATGGATCACAGATCCAAGTATTTAATAGTTTGCTTCATGTAATGCAAACAGGCGCCTTGGGGTTGCCTGTGGACTTGATGCAATCATCAAATACTCCTCATGATCCTCCAGGACAGGACAAATCCCACATAATATTTAATATAATCCATAGTAATGAGCCATTCGAACATACATAGGAAGACAGTTTCGATGGACGGCTGATTGGTTGACATAAAATGAATATTAAAGGAGGAATGGTGGAATGAAAAGCAGGGAAAGGCTCGTGAAACCATCCGGCGAACCCGCTTTGCCCACTACAAATTCCACGTGATTCGGAGGGGATCTCAACAGCGGGACCAGAGGCGGAAGGTGAAAAGTTTGACCATCGCCCCGATTGAGACATACAGACGTCAGCCTTCTACTCGTCCCAAGGTCAGAAGGTCAGAGGCGGAAGGTGAAAAGATCGACCATCGCCCCGGTTGGGATTTTCAGACGTCAGCCTTCTACTCGTCCAAGGTCAGAAAGGAAGGCCATCCTCATCGTCACCAATGGCGAACAGCAGGCAGCCCGCGCGGCGCGCCGGAAAGTGTGGCGCGGTGATGTCAACTGCCCCACATGCGGCGCCGCCTGCCTTCACAGGGAACAGTTAGGCTCCGCGCGCCGCGTCCTCGCGCGGGCGGCTCAGCGTGAAATACACATCCCGGCGGGCGCGAGGGGGCGGGGCGAGGGCGGGGGGCGGCACGGCCTGTGAGCTGCGCAACGCCGCCGTGCGCTCCCGCGGGCGCCATCCATTACGCAGGGATGGCCAACTTCTTGGCCGGGAGGGCGACTTTTTTTAACTTGTTCTCTGTTTTGCGTTTCTACCCGAAAACTCCAAAGGTCGATTGCAGCCATGACTTGGGATTGGTGGCGAAGGATTTTTGACACTAGGTATAGCTTAAAGTCGAGTTGGATACAGATGCTGACAGGAGGTTTGACTAAGTGATTGCTTCGTAATTCCGGACGTATCAACAGCTAAGATCTTTAGTTCCTTAATTGTAGTGCATGCTTTTATCATGGGCTATGGCAGTGATCTTCCCCCGCTGGGTGACGAGATCCAGCGCCGACCTGCGCCTGATTGCGGGTGTTTTTTTCCACCAGCGGGGCACCGTTCCAGCCGGGACTAAGGCTCTCCGGACACGTGAGGAAAAATCGCGCGCGGTCCACGGAAAACTACCGATCAGAGCAGCAATCCATTAGAATTCTCCTCCAGTCATCAGCTATATTCGACCTAGCAGACAAGCTAGTGTCGAAAATTGTGCTACCGTCGGGACTCGAACCACAGAACCACCCGATCAGAGGTACTACAGAGACATCAGTTGATGCCCTGCGCCACCTTTGCCGGTCAGAGTAGAGGAGAATTCTACTGATCGGTATTTTCCACTGGTTTCTCCAATCAATACAGGCGAATCCGGCAACTCCAGGCGAATGCTGGAGAAGTGCCCTAACACATGGGCCACGAACAGCGTGCTATCATTCCATCCTCTTGTTTGTCCTATCTTCACCCCTTACTTACACACACTTACACTACATACGCTACATCACCACACATGTCAGAAGCTTAGAGCTTGTCCCGATTGAGGGTATGTCCCGTTTCGTTCCCTGGAGGGAAAACCCCACAAGGCGAGTTCTTTGTTGACACCACATCTCACCATCCAGCGGTTAAGGGACCACAGCCACATCCCAGGACAAAACATTCACTACACCAACGGAGATTATGACCATAGTAGTTGACTTGATCGGAAACATGAATTAATCAAAGGGCGAAATAAAAGAGCGAAAATAAATTATAATAATATATTTAGTTAAGGAATAATTCATTAAAATATACTTCCAAAAAAATTTAATCGTTCATTATGCTTCACTGTTTGGATTCCTTCATTATTTTGTTTTATGGAAGATTATTTCATTTTAATTGAAATAAATCACTAAACAATATGAAATTGCAGTACATAGATATCGAAAAAAGTATTCTGTACAGCTTTAGTCTGTCATTTTTCTAAATTCCTTCTGGTCTCTTTTACCGGGTGCAATCCTCATTTACAATTATTTACCGAATTTAAGAGATTATTTTCAAGAAATATTATCTGAATAGTGCTTTCTTGTGTTGTTACATTCACACTCAATTAATAACGCTTGTCAAAAATAACGGTAAAAGCTTCTAAAAGCAATATAATTTACCTTGTTTAATTTCCCCAGTTTAAAAAATACTCCCTCCAGGGAACACCACTCTTTTTACAGCACTCTTTTCGCCGATTAGAACCATACAGCACTGCCATGAGAATTCTAAAGAATGCATTTGAATGTGCTAAACTAATTTTTTCGTACCTTCGTCCCGGTTCGCATGAAATGATATCAGGGTCGCTACTGGCTTGCGCTCTCGAATGGCCGTCCCTGGGTTCCAGGATCCGCGCGAAGGAGAACTGTTGCCGACGATTCCTGCGGAACTAATGATTGTGTATTCAAATGCCAGCGCGGTTTGCCTTGCGCGCGCGACCCGCTTGCGACGGGCTCGAGATTGGCATTCCTGTTAGCGGCGGCGCTAGACCCGGTCCGCAAAACCGCTCGCTTTTGAATCGACTCGCCGGACTTTCTGCCGAGTGCAGGAGCTGTGACCAGGTGCACCACGAGGAAACTGGATTCGACGCATCGTGACCCACTCCGTGAAATTGTCAAAAGATTTCGAATGATTCCGTTGCTCTGTAACGACGCGACGTTCGAATTTGTCTTCCTCTGTTTCTTCTGCGAAACGATGTGGGGGGATACGAAAAATCACTTAACCGATTAAAGAATCGTTGCATTGGCTTTGCGAAGGTAGCAAATGTAAATGCAGATTTGTTTTGGAGCTTCAGATTGTTTCAATAATGTTTTATTCAGTTGCCGACCAAACCAAGACAATATGACAATGCAGACAATTACCAAGATTGCTCTACATTTGCTGTAATCGTATCGTGTATTATCCCGTGTGACTCCTACATACTACGTCCTCTGTCTTTTTCAACAAAAGCGTTGACCAGTTTAGGAAGATAACTCATTCTTTTTCAAAAAAAAGTTCGTTTTTCTTGAGTTTACAATAGGATTGCTTTTTTCATCACATTGTTTCTTTAGTACGGCTTAGACAATTTGAACAATCATATCTTATTAGAGCTAATTTCTATAGTATTTCAAATCATGTGCCATCTACCATGACAACCAACTTTTCTGGGCAGAGTAAGAAGCTAATTTGTTAGAGTAACTAGTGAACGGGGAAGTCATAAATTCAGCATAACAAGAACCAGAATTTTAAGGATGCTCAGAAACGAGGACAGTACCAGTATCAGCTTTCATTTGCCAGTAGAAGTCGATCAGGTATTTTCGAGGGCTCGAAGACAACTCTCTCTCATGCATCCGTTCTTACGTTTTGATCATGAGAGTACGCGTACTACAAAAAATCCCCAATTCTCAATAAAAGTAGCAAAAATTAAGTCTAGATTTTCAGGTAAATACTGAGTAATTGATTTGACATATTGGTATAGAAGAAACGAAATTCAAATTATTTTTCCAAAACAGAAAGTGAACAATATTGTTGCTCTACGAAAATCATGTTCGATACATCGTAGCACTTTTTACACTAGTGGTGCTACAGAATGCCAGTGTCTTGTTCTAGTTACTTATCTTTTTTCCTCAGCCTAGGCTATTTTTTCGGTTTGGTCGCACTCTCATTTCAGTTGCGTTTTATTGTCGCATACAGGTATTTTCTTCAATTTTTCGGTGCTTTAATGTTAAAATTTAAATAGACCATTAAGAATATTAAAGAAGACTCAAACCTAGCCCCTACTTTTGTTGAGAAACGTAGAGACGTTTTTGGGAATCTTGAAAATGTCCCAGGGTTTCGTGTAAAGGACCCCAAAAATGGACCGATTTTAGATACGCACTTCCTCTTATCGAGCAAATATCAATTAAAAACATTTTGAATCATTAGGGAGACAATTTTGACAATATCCTAGCTTCAAGTAAAGTACCTTCCAAAGTTAAATATCCTAAACAAACCACAAGGATTGTGACATTAAACAGATCGATCAGGGAATACTCATACTGCTGAAAGTCCTGTGTCCGGTTTTGTCGTTTATGTTGTTACCGTATTACATGGCATTGTCTATACCACATAAAAGGCTAAAAAGTATGAAAACGATGGTTATGAATCTTCAATAACAGCTCTGTTGATATGCAACTCCCATTGTAGAATTCCAGACGGAATATTCTATGTACTAGATCGCGAATAACTTGTTTCATGTATAGTAAAAGCCGGGCTTTCATCCAATTAAGGGAATAAAAGTTGATATGGTTTAGTGCAACTTTTACCCCCGAAAAGCCTGCTTTTGCGGTAACTGGATGACGTTAAAGAGCCTTTGACGCGTGGAAATACTCTCCAATGTAGAATATTTTCCTTCTTTCTACCCGAGAAACAGAAGCAGATGCTAAAAAGGGACAATGGGCACAACTTTAGGGACAAACCAATTGGTTTAGTGACACAATAATACTTTATCACTAGCACTTTATAACATATTTCTTTATTACTAATATAACAGTGTGTGTTTATATACTGAGTTTAGAGGAAAGTTACATATCCATTTTCTTTTACTTCTATCTTTAGTAAAGTAGTAACATGAATTCTATTCATTGTATTCCTCTCAAGAAGATAAGTTGATTAGCAATTCTTAGCCGGTTCCCACTGGTATATTGTGGAAAACGTCTAGAAAAATACGTATTTTTTAATAGTTTCAAAGCACCGACAAGTACATTGGTAAAACGCCGTGAATCGCTATACTCCTTTCCCGATATTTATTTGAATAATTGTAATTTGATTCATCAACTTGGCGATAATTAAAAAATATTTTTTTAATAAAACAAAAAATGAAAAAAAATTCTAATCGATACATTTTGATGTGACTTACTATGCCAGAAAATGGACGAGTCAGGTAAATGCAATAGATTAAAATATATTTTTATTACGAATTCGCAAAACAAATAAACCTTTTTAATACGCAAAAAACGGGGCCCATGCCTAGGAACACCGCTCGTTGGCGAAAATCGGCCCAAAAACACCAAATACCTATAGTTTTGTATTTGTATATTATATGTTCCGCGAAGGGCATGTAGTCTCGGCGCCATTAGATCCCGGTGCTCCCAGTCAGTCACCCAACCACGAACCCGCGATGTCTCGAATTGGCTTAAACTTCGTGACTTCATGTGGTTAACGAAATCGACTAGCGATACCGGCTTCGCGGTTGTGGCCTTTTGGTAGAACGATCCCAGCACTGGCCTGGATGGCCGAGGGAAACCACGAAATCCCCGGCCAGGATGGCTGGCAGAGTGGGGGTGGGGGGTTGAACCCGGGTCACCCGAATGCGAAGTCAGTGCGCTACGCCCTGAGCCACTTCGCTCAGCCCGTCCATTGCGATTCCTTATTATTGGAAGGAAGCGAGCGTGCCTCGCCTGAGAAGCCGAGCCGAGAAGAGGTGCAGCCGCGTGTGGCGTCGCGCCAGACGCCCGCGCAGACGGCCGTCTTCGCGCTTCTCTTGGGGAAATTCGAGAAAGCTCTCACTCGCCATCAGAGCCATGCAAAGCGTGATGTAAGGCCGCGCTGCACGCCGACACTCGCGCTTTTCCTCTTGCGGCTGATCGAACGGCAGCGAAAACGAAAATACATTCCCCTCTACAACCTCCGACAGGTTTAGATGGTTTATAATTTTTATGTCTTTATATTACAGGAATATTGTTATTTTAACATTAACAATTCTTTCGAAATATTGATCATCGGATTGTACACATAAGTTACCTTGTCGTAATACCGGTGATTTCGAAAAAAAATAGCATTGAATGCAAGGTATCTAGTTTGGGATAAAAATGGAAAAAGGATTAGTGGCATGTGAGTCTTGGAACTCCTGCTAATCACCGATGTCTCAAGTTGAGGAGAAGTTTTAATCTCTGTTAACAATACTACTGATTTTCAAATATTAACCCTGTATGTAGTATGTCGAATCTACCCGATTGGGAGGCAGACTGCAGACGACCGAATTTCAGATGGAGATAACCGAACCCTAAGCGCGTGAACCACAAACGTATTCAAATTGTCCATTTTATGTGTGTGTGTTTCACAGAGAATGCTTCTCTCTTCATAAAATAAAAATTAGGTGTAGTACTCCATGCTTTCGTTCCCAGCCTTTGAATCTAAGTGCCGTCAACATCGCTTGCTAAAGAATTTACCTGCTTCATTATTCTCCAAATGAGCCAATGTACGCATTTATCAAGTTCTTTACGTGTATAGACCCATGCAAGAGCTAAAAATCACACGCCCTACATTCTGTTCGTGAGAAAAAGGTGGAAAGGTAATAAACACGCAATGGTCCTTGCTCGTTTTGTCGGTGCTACATCTGCTACAATGGGAGATTTAAAGGAGCCAAGTAAATATGGCGTCGGTTTCTTAAATGTATTTCACTACATGGGATACTCAGCAAGTGCATTTGACACACTTTCCATCAGTCTCCAGAAAACTTCATGAGAATTAACAGTTAGTGGTTACTGATTAAGAATTAAAAGTGAGTTTTATGTTCACTTGACTTTCCTCATTGGACTCGACATCCTACTTTGCGGCAATAAAACTTCAAAAGTAACAACCCTCAGTACTCTTTAACAACATGAATCAGGGCACCTAAGCACATTAAAGATGTAGGATGCCCTTCAAAGCTTGACTAGTTTTGTACTAATGATATTTCTATTTAGATCTACACTTTGCGTGTTTACATGTCAATGATTCTACACTATATGTTTCTCCTCTTCTGCAAGAGTTGGAAAAGAGAAATGTGAACGCAGTCTTTATGCTGCAACTTGCACAGGTATTTTCTTTGGTAGGGAAACCACCATATCTCAAAACCTTAATCGCCTTTCTAAGTCAATGAGCGCTATTGTTCGTTACAAACGAAGCGTCGGTATTATTACTCCAGTTAGATTATAATCAGACTTCGGGGTTTTAGACTTTAAAATATCCCACTTAGGGGACTAAAGTAGAGACTTAAAAGGCGAAAATATGCGTTGTAATTTCTTAAATAGGTAGTAAAATTGAAATGAAAATGACTTTTTATAATACATTTTAATTTATCAAGATTTTTTTAATTAAGTGCTTTCATGTGCCACTAAATAGGTAAGGAGCTTTTGCTGCTACAAACCATGAGTTTATAAAATGTTATCTTCACACAATAGTTGTTTATTTATCACGGCCAAAAAGTTAAATTTTTCAAAAGAGCGGTTCACTACCTGAGGTGAAGTGAAGTGGTAAAAAAGCGAGGAAAGTAGAGCAAGTAGAGTGTGAGTTTGTTTGACTAAGGCTTTACTCTGTAAAGAATGTTTTAGCCAACCGAAAATAAAGGCGGTTACTTTTAGGGTATATACGCGTGCTAAAAGTTCATTTTTTATCACTGGTTCTAAATGTGAGACGATACTCAAATGTTCAAATAAAGCTATGAATGCAACAAAGAAAACAAAATTATTTCGTCTGATAAGCTACAAATAATCTTAATGTAACATAGTACTCAATTAACTGATTTGTATACTTGGATTAAAATAGAAGTTAGGATAGCTGTTAGGAAATAATGTTTGACTACAGTGGTAAAAGTAATTTTATTTTACTCGTAAGACTGAGACACTGTGCTTATCGGCCTCGTGTAACAACATTTCCTACTCGCAAAATGAAATGTCACTTTTAACACTCCTTTAATACATATTATCAAACAATCTGAAGCTCAATGAAGGTTGTTACTACTTCATATTGTGGTACATCTATAAGGAAAAACATAGGAGCCATTATCTAGGTCGGAAAAATACTACTTCAGGGACGATAAATAGTCCGTAATATGCAACTTCAGAGGTGACTGTCGAAAAGTTAAAATAGTATTTACTAGATATATTAATCTTTGGTGCTGCTACGCGACTGCAAAAACTTTATTCTTCTTTTGCAACTTTATAGTGATGTAATAAGGTATTTGTGGCCACACTTTAATTTGAATTAAAGAGCATAAATTATTCATTTATTTAATACATTTATTTTAGATATGATCATACTATTAAAAAATAACTGTGTAGATTATTATATGTTTATATTCATTTATTTTAAAAGTTCATCCACATATTTCTTGTTACAACTACTGCCATGACCCATTAATTTTTGTAATTGAAATTAATATATTGTAACAGACATGGAATAAAACAATATGAGAACTGTTTATGTTAGTAAAGGTTAATTACGTATTCTCAATTCCACAACTCTCCTCAACTATGACTGATAAAATCGGTTTTATGCAAATACCGTCAATTTTTGTTCAGAATAGTGACATATGTAAATAGAAAATTTATTTAATATATCGCAACATCTCAACAAAAATTGACATTTAATTAGGGAGGATTCAGGACAATCATTTCAAGTTGATACCTTCATTGTTTTAAAAAAATTAAATATATATTAATTTCAGCGAATAGCGAGTCTGTTGTGACTAGCGGGTTTTCGGAGACTTCGGCCGTCAAGGATACATTCGACGTACGTAGGTGTTAAATAGTGCATTGTACATCGTACAATACACTATACACATCGCACTTGTACTTAGTACATCGTTCGTGGATATTAAAATCTGGAATCTTGATGTGAAGCTCAATGAAGGTTGTTACGTCTTCACTTCGTTGCATATCTATGAAGAAAAAGACATCTTTAATTTATTCAATATTTAGCATTCATTGGGTTCGGCATTCCAAAAATACTGCAGTGCCGACTTATTCGCTTTCGAAAGCAAGTTGTCGCACCTGACTGGTCTGTGCTGCGTTGCAAGGGCATCCGTTTGCTCGCACTACATCTCCGCGTCCCATCGCACCCTTGCACCTGCACTCGCGTTCGCGTTTCACTTTCACGCTTCGCGCGCCGAGGCGGGAGCGCGGCGGCGCAGGGGCGTTCAACAAGGGGGGACGGCTCGCAGAGAAAGAGCGGCGGCGGCGGCGGAGAGAGCGAAGATGGGCAGGCATCGCTCACGACTTGGGGCCCAGCGGGCGAGAGCGTACAAGGTCTACGTCATACGCCACTTGACGGTCAATGGTGTTGCTCTTTCTCCGATACAGATTGCTCCAATCGAAAGTGGCGGATTTTGCAGCTGGATAAATTCCGTCGCGCCGGCACCGGCAGCTCAACGCACTCCCTCTGGGGAGAAGTTTCGCATATAGAAGTGTTCTCGCCTTAAATTCCAGTGGTTCGTTTACCCGTACGATAATAACCTCCTTGCGGCATGGGTCATTGGGAAGCTGTTTTGGTTTTCGTATTTCATAAGGGCAGAGTATCGAAAGTAACGTCATTACAACTCCGAAATCGTTAGGTTGCTCTACAAAAGAACCAATCTTTCTAAGTTCTAAATAATGTTCATCTTCCGGATATGCGAATAGAAAAATTAAAAGGATGAGTGAAACAGTCGTGAAGTTCTCTAGGCAATTTTCCGATATACCAACAAAAGGTTTTATCTGTTCGAATTTCTCTGTTGTAGAAGTTGTAGTTGTTGTAGTTGTCAACAAAAGAAGACAGTAAAAAACTAGGGCGAATAAGTAAAAATCAGTATATACTTTCTCGATTTATTTCTGCCGTTTGCAATTTTCAAAAGTTCAGAGAATTCAAAGAAAGTGAGACCTGCGCCATTTTAAGCGTTGTTTTACTCTATCCGTACGAAAAAACAATTCGTGCTTATAAGTTTCGAAAAATCAAGAATTTTCACGAGAAAAGTTTTAAAGAGTTCACGCTTCATGAAAAGTACCCCAACCTCCCAATCAAAATACCTACACCAAACTCGTGGGGCTTTCAGTTCATTCACATAAAACAGCAATTTCAGATTTGGAGAAAATCGTCTGAACGGTTTAGGCGCTAGCGATGACCACACACGGCCGGCCGGACACGGCCCGGCGGTAAGGCGAGAAAGTAAAAGCAACTATCTGGTGCTTCATGCCTCGCACGGTAGCAACGATTGTCGACACGATGCTCGGGCATTGGCCAGCGCCATCGCATGGCGTGCGTCCGGCTGTTTCCCCCGAAGCAACATGGTGCGTTTGGGTGGGGGGGTGGAGGGTGGGGAGCGAGGTGTCCGGTGAGGCCGACGGCCGCGGCGGCCGGCTACGCCCACGGAGCGTCTCGAAGCCCCGCCCGCCCGCCCGCCGCCTGCCGGCCACTTCCTGGAACGGACGCCAGCGGCCACGACCGCCCTGCACGCTCGCCCGCCCTCGCCACTGCCACAGCCAACGCTGGCGCCTGCGCCGGCACCGGCGCCGCCGCCAGTGCTGCTGCCATTGCTTCTTCCGACGAATTGGTATACGAAATTCGTAGGACTGTATTTTATAAACCTACTACCGAGTATTAAGCCTTCGGTGACTCGGTTAGCGTGCTCGCTTTCCACAGGTGCAATTCCGACTTCGATTCCTGGTCGGGGCAAAATTAATTGTGCGCATTTCTTGTAAAGTCCCAGTAGCTGTTGCTGTGTGACGATGAGAAAGCGCACTTCTCAGTTTGAGAATACCAGCAATACAGCGTTGGGATGGCTATGTGCTAACCACACGTACGCCTTAACCCATGACCGCAAGGCCGCGACGCTGCTAGTAGGCCTTAGCTCGTAAAGATCTAGCTGTTGTGCCAAAGTACACACACACTACCGAGTATTAAGTCATAAATAGATAAAATCTATCTAATGTTAGCTTACTGCGGTTTTTTTTATACATTGCAAATTAAGATTATTAAATATTCAATAGCACCAACGTGTCAGAACACACTAAACATATCTCTGGTCCTACTCATTCTTTTTTTCAATCTCTGAATCATTCTTTTTCATTATCCTTGTCTGTAGATTTCGGAGGCAGACTCGTGTTCACCAATATTATTATTTTCATATCTGATGCAATTTAACTTCTAGCTTTTGCACTATGAGTCACGCCTTCGACTAGAAACCACTGTGTGGAAAAGCTCACCTACGTATTCTACTCACTATATTCCGCATTTAGGTTTCGGATTTTAACTATTCTGGAAGTATGTATAAGGATGAGGACCGTTTTAAATAATAAACTTTGTTATGTGACTGCCGAACGCAAGCAGTGTCGATGTGTTTTGGTCCTATGTTTGTGTGTCCGTTTATCTGTTTAATTACTTGATTATTGCTAGAAAAATATTGAAATAATCCTTTGTTTTCGAGGAGTGATCAAGGCTCAATAATCATTGCATATATTATTCTGCGTTACACCCTTATACAAAATAGAAAGTATAAGAGCACTCTCATGAGAGCATCAACCAAATATTAAGCTAGCGTAATCCCGTATGTTATTATCACTATTGATGCTAGTGGGGGGCAGAATGCGAAATGGAAAACTGCTCCTACATATCCTACGGATGGGTTCAGGCTAGTATCAAACGATGCTTTTCCAAACGGGAATCCAAAAATGTATGTGATAAAAGTTGCTGAAGCAGACACTCACCACTATGACGTACATAATAGATGACTGACTGAGAAAGGGATGTATAAACAGTGACTCACCTGCAAAAGAGAAAAATGCAAAACATGAGAACATTTTTACTCAGCAATGTGACCATGCTTAACATTCACATACGCTACAAACTTGAATATTTCTACTCGAAATTATTTGCCAATCATAATCACACTATTATAATACAGAACTATGCAAACACTTGATACAGTGTTTTATTCAACTTTGAACGCGATTACGTACTATTTTGAACAGGTACAAAAAGATTAGCGAATCGCTAAATTATCACTTTTAGGAAGTTTTTGATATATTTAATACACAAACAATATAAACTATTCAAACCATTTAAATATATTAAACACAAATGACCCATCTTGATTCCCATTCTTCAATAAGTAATTTAACCTCCATCTATTTGTACAGTTATACCAGTAAGATGTTTTTTTCGCATAGGAAGTGGCAACACCTGCCCCGCTACCAGTTAGTGTCCAAAATCTACTGCAGTGGGGGTTCAAACCTAGAATCGTTGCCTATTAAATCTCATTACTGAATTTGAAACTTCGTGTAACACACTGCTGATGGTGATGAAATTAATCCAGCAATATCGCTTAAGTAACACATTTCACGCTCACTTTTCTTACCGAAAGTAATCGGAATGTATCCACCAGCTGAAAACTTAGTACGAGTAATACATACAATACAAAAATACAACAATACAAAAATTTCACGAAAAGTTCTCAAATTTTCAAAAAAATGTATACGACCATGTTTTTAAAATTTATCTTCACAGAAGAGATTTCATTATGGAAAAAATCCTTACCATTAATATTTTAGTTGTAGGAAAAGTCAAAAAAATTTTGAACTTTTGAAACTTTCAAAATATTGAGTTTTTAACGAACATGAAACATGTACCATTCTCTTATATGTCTTACATACAATAAAATTTAAGGAGCCATTTTGTTGAAAATTTGGAAAGTGTCACAGAGGCTTCATATAAAGAGGCGGCGACGTCATCCAGATCGATTGGGGAATATAACATTGGCTGAACGGTTTAACCGCTAGCATTGTTCACAGACGGACGGGCGAACAGACGGATAGACCGACAGACATTTTGCCGTCATTTGATTTTTAGGCATCAAGGTACCCACAAAACATGAATTCTGGCTACACCACGTGTTAGGTGATTCCCCCACCTTTTAAATTTAGAAACTGGATTTATCTATTTTGTTGTTACCAGAGATCTGTAATAAAAGTATTACTGCCGAAAATTCGCCGTTTTTCCACTCAGCATTACATTACTTTCTCTCTTCTCCGTAGCGAGAAAGTAAAACGAGTTTCCTCTTTTCCAAAGTTATCTCTCCATGGACATTTCCTTCGAGAGAGACCACATGAAACCATCAAGCTGTAGGGTACCGGAAGTCGTGAAACAGGGAACTGTGTAGCACTTAGCTGGACACTGCCGGCCCGTTGCATCACGTTGCGTGGCACGCCTACACGCCTCGCGAGAGCACGCAAATTATCCACACATCGAGAGCGCCTTTGCGTAAAGATGTCCCGGACGAAAGACGGAAAGTTGGCATGAGTAAGAACTGGATGAGCTTCAAGATTACTCTAATCGGTCATGGAAGATGCGTGAAGAAATAGGAAATAGGATTCAACGATTCAGTTGTATTAAAACTAAATGTGTTAATTCTTTCTGTGAACAATAATATCTGATAATTTGAGGGTACAGTGTATAAATACCCAATGTTCAATGTAACAGAGTGGTAAAATATTGAAATTAAATTCATAATAACTTCATATGGGAAACAATGAAAGAATTGAAACGGTTTTGTGAGGTAATTGAACAGTACTGCATTAGAGCGCAAGTATCTGAGGAAACTAAATACAAAAGGCATTTTACCACAAATACATTAATTCATATTTGAACTGGTGACTTGTGAAAATAAAACTGAGTTGTACTGGAGTCGAAACAGCACTTACGTATAAATAGAATGTGAAAGTTCATAAGATAAGTGTTAAAAGTTCATCTTGTTTAAAAGACTTCAGAATGTTAAAAGTAAAGTTAATAGAATTTACCGACAGTTCGGATTAAATAAAATGTGATTTAAGACACTTCAAATTTATTTGTGTACACGATGAATTTAATGGCCTCTTAATCATATGTAATCTTCTATGCAATGAACGACGTTTGACTTGGCATACTCATTCCTGTAGACCTTCATTAACAAAGAGGTTATTGACATTTCACAAAAAAATTTACATATAACTTGTGTAATTGTATTTTTATTAACTTTGGCATAAAATTATTATTATTATTATTATTATTATTATTATTATTATTATTATTATTATTATTATTAAGAATAATAAATTATAAAACTTAATTAGCATTTAAATCTATTTTTATTAACACCTCTGTTTGAAACACTTTTTAAAACTTGCTATTCTGTTGTAATAAATATATCAACTATATCAGCTTACACTAATTTAATAAAAAATATAGGCCATTCTTCGAAACGTTTTGCACACCAGAAGCGTCCATACGTTTGTTGTTTGCAATAACTCATACGGGGCACGCACCAAGTGAGGCGCAGCAAGCAGACGCGCCTGCGCGTTGGGACATGTGTCACAGCGCAAGAACTGTCACTTGCCCGAAACCTGTTCGAAAGTTTGTGCAATAGAATCCAAGTCGCAAAATACCGCGCGTGTTTTCTCCCGTATTACCGCAACTCCAAATTTCACTCACATACGACCATAACCATTTTTTTTCTTCGAATGAGACTGGTCCATGAGTCCTAATTTCTAGGCAACTCCTAATGTACAAATGTTTGGCAGGTCACGTTCTTTCGCAGTCGAGGAGATTTTATTGACTTGGCAAACAACGTGTATAAGGGATTGCCTAACAATCAGGTGCAAATGTCACATTTTTAACTCCTTTATATACAAGTTACCACTACATTTTCGCTGGAAGAAAGTGATCATATTCTACGTCTTTACATGCTCTATAAGTTTTGTAACATTTATTCTGAGACACTATATTATTTGTTCCGTTCTGCGTTTTCAGTAATCCGTTTTCTGCACTTTATATAACTTTTGTAATGAAATTTAAGGATTTTTCGTGTCTATCACACGCCAATGGCGAAGATCAGAGGTGTTTAGATGCAAGTTCCGTAGTAAAAGTAAGGTTCATTGCACCCCTTTATTAGTCCTGGAAGGTTTTATAACTTCGTCTACTTTAAGTTCGTTTCCTCATTGTATTCTAGGAAAGCGTAAATGAGGTAAATGTAATATAAAACATATTTACGAAGGGGTTTGTACCCTGCATGCGACGACAACCGTCGACCTGCCATAAAGTAATTAGTTTCGTTAATCAGCCAATTGTAAAAAGGAATATTATATGATTATGTTCCTGACTTTGCTCGCATTTGTTAATGAGTTTTGTTTCTTTAAAAAAGTGCCAACAAAAATAAAGTTCCAATACAAAATGCTGGCATAATATCATCATACCGTACAGCATGTACGGTAACTCAAGAAAAGTAATATTCAAATTCTCAACAAGTTTTTAGGTCGACCTGAAACATTCGAACGCGTTCCAATATGCAAGAGTACAAATTACTCACATTTGGAAGACTCGAATGTCGACATCGTTTAAAACATTTAAATTAAGAAATTGGGAGAGCGTTGAGAGTGGTAGGAAAATTGTAGTTAATAATGTGCAGCTTTTTTTGCAAATACTGGAATCATTCCAAGAACTTCACTTTATATTAAATCATATCGAAAGAATGTCAACTTCAATACTTAAGAGACTTCTGCTCCTACAAGAACTCATTAAACTAGGTCAGTTGCTTCTGAGCCCAATAGGTACGATATAAACATGTTGGGTAAACAAAGCATGTTGTGAAATAAAATTCAGCAGATAGAACCCAGTAATAGAAAAACATTTCAAAAATGGAAATCAGATAACATTAGACACACATTCTGAATCAAAATCTTGGGAACTGAAGTTCCGAGCTAGCCTCATTCATTTTAATTCTATAATTAAAATTCCCTGCATTTTCTGCTCAATAGAACACGTAACACAAAATGACTGAGTAAACGATTAATAATTCAACACCCGTCTGATGGAACTAGAAAATCATCATTTATATGAATCTGAAAAATTCATGAATGGTGAAAAAAGTACGTGATAGCAATTCACTTCTAGATCAAATTTCGTGTTAAAAAAAAAAGATTAAGATGATAATAACAATAATAATAATAAAGGGAAACTGCCCACACTACGCAAAGTATTGTAAAGGCACCGACAGTCTACCCCTTAGGAAGCTGGTGGCAACACGGAGTAGATTTTATTTTTAAACGACTCACATCATTAGTCGTGAATTAGTGGAATAAATAATAATGAGGAGGAGGAGAGGGTATCTGGGCAAAACTCGGGCGCTGAGAGAGCCGCCTTCCTCCCAAGGATAAAACGACGCGGACGTGCGCGCCGGGTGGCGTTAGGGCTTAATAATCCGGAAGACGCCGCCGCGCGGCGGCGGGCGGCGGCGGGCGGCGGCCTTGCGAAGGCGGCGAGAAGCGCCCGGGCTGCTCCCGGCGGCGGCTAACGGGACTCGCCGGAATGCGGCCGGCGGCCCACATTCCCCCATCCCTCTTCCCTCCTTCCCCCCGCGCCACGCCGCGCACAATCCCTCCCCCAACGGCGGGCGTCAACCTGCCGACCCACGACCTGCTGTTTTTACTTTTACCCTTTCAGTACCTGCCGCCCCTTCCGGCGCTGCCCCGTGGCGCTGCCGGGGGGGGGGACTGTGACATTCCCCGTAATTACAGAATCAATATTTTTCTTTTCGGCAATTATAATGTCAGTGCGTGTCAAATCGATAGTATTGTGAGATAGTGTCGAATGTCCGTATTATCGAATAAACAATATCGTGAGATCGATAATTTAAAAAAAAGGAAGATTATTCACAAATAATGCATCGATTTTCCCAATTGATATGATATTTCAATTGAGATGTTTTTTCCTTAAATTCTCTCGATTTTTTCGTTTATGGGCTCCCTACTGTTGTGGCAAAGCAATGGTGCAATGATTTTTTCTGATGTAATATAACATCATTAAGTAAATTAAATATTACCAATATATAATTTATTAAAATTATCTTAAAAATAATTTTTAAGTGAGTTATTCGATATCATATAATTATTTACAATCGCATATTCTATCCATTTCAAATTGAACGTTACTACGATAGGGATTCTATTACACCGGCCTAATGGTACTTTGGCCTCTGTTTGGCGTCGATAAGAAATGTGGTTCAAGAAGCCAACTATGCGGCATACGCTGAGTATCTGTGCAATCTCAGTATCTGTTCACAGGTTGGGTTAGTTCGGAATGTTGTGGTTGGCGTGACTGCCGCAGAGAGGGAGAGAGTTGGGCATCGGTTTCGCGTGAGACGCACCGGCGTCTATTGAGTTTGGTTTTTTGGTGCACATTCTTCGATTCAACTTTTCCCTTCTAACGTTTGACCTCATTTTGCAGCACGTCTGAATACAATACAATACGTGACGGACCTCCTCTAAGTTCGGATCGTGAGTTGCACAAGTCTTTGCCTTCTACCTCAGAGAATCCGTCTTGAAATCTTTGTCGCTTTTTAAGAAATAAATGGTAATCAAAACGGTATAACTATTGTTTTTCACGAAGATCTCCAGACTACACCATCGAAACAAGTACGAGTTTATCATTATTCTCGTCCAATTTTCAAAATCATCATAGAGTCATGTCGTAATCTGAACAGAAATGATGGAATTGCTTCGTCATCTCAGATGTTTGACATTTCGAAAATTTTTCAGTTCTACCAAACTGCAATATAACAATTATTGCATCATTTTACAGTTGCATTTCTACAAGTCGTTTATTTTGAACGTTCATAATTATAATTTGTAGTAATTAAGTTAGCTCCATACAGTTGTGAAACCGCAACCTAACATTCCAGGTTCAAGTTCCGACGGTAGCATATCCGAGACCAGCCAAGTGCGTGAACCTGTCAACGCCACTGCCAGTCTGAACACTAAAGAAAGCAGCTGCTCAGATCAGTCGTATTCATGGTCATTTTTGATCAATTCCCGACCAGATCCTTACTTTCTCGTTTCAAACTATAGGGACAGGCGATAAGCTGATTCTCCAATCCCTTTTGTCTCATTCCCTATAATCTAGAAAAGTCTCGGCCAGCACTGAAAGCATGCGGATTTCAGATCTAAATCAATTTTCGTCTGTGGTGTCAATAAAAAATAGTGGGAGAAGAGGGAAAGAAGTTGGAGGGAGCGAAGGGGGGCGGGAGAGAAAGAAAGAAGGGTGGAGACAGGGGGAGAGAAGAGGGGGACGGAGAGGGAGGGACAAGAGAGGGAGTAACAGAGGTCAGCATTGAAGAAGTTGGGAGAAGAGAAGGGAGAAAGAGGGAGGAAGAGAATGAAGAGAGGGGGAGCGAGGAAAGAAGAGAAAAGGATAAAGAGAGAAGGAAAGAGAAGGAGGAAGGCGGAGATAAAGCGGAAGAGGAACAGAGCGATTGATAGAAAAAAGAATTAGAAGTGCCTTGAAATGCAGTAAAGTTCCGTTCAACGCAGGAAGCTTCCGCTACGGGGCAACGGCCGTCCACGACAAGTCTCTCTGCCTGTCTCCGCCCGCGCACCTGCTGCGCCAGAGCCGCCGAGGGCCAGGCGGCGCCCGGCTCTTCCCACTCGCTAATGGATGTCTCGCACCGCACCCGGAAAAATGGGCTGCGCTGTAAGGCGGTATTTTGACCAAGCACCGAGCAATCGCCGCGCCGGTGACTTGTCTTATTCCGACTTGTCTTATTCCGACTTCCAGGAAGGGAAGTCCGAAAGAGGCCGCTAGTCATTCGCGACGAATCTGCGCTCGCGAAACAAGACTATTCATGGAACGTACTGCATGACTTATGCCTTTCTCCACACCACACCATTAAAACGTTAAACGACCTCGTTTGCACGTACTCGAAGAGTTTCTTAATACGTCCTGTTCATTTATTTCTCACGGCGGAACTGCGCTATCGACCCGCCCGGGGAGAGTTCTTTAGGCGAAGCCTTGACCGCAATGTAGAGACCCTTCTTTCGATAATGTGGCACATCCGGAAGGTTCACTTAAACTTTATAACCGAGGTGCGTGTTTAATGCGCCGTTTTAGAGCAATATCCTTTCTGATGACGCCTTCGCAATAGCAGCTAAGTGTTCGAGCGAACACACCGATTAATGATAACATACAAATTTCACCTTTGATGCAATTAAAATATCTGCAGTTTCCAAATGAACCTTGTAGAACCAGAAGACGTTTTGGGAATATATCCTTCGTGAGTATGAAGTAAAATAACCAGTAGTTGAGATAACATAAACCGAAGTTGTTTAATACATAATGTTGAAATAACATTGTTTCTTGCATCGTGTTTGCACACATCACACTGGAATTCTCATTCATACTTGACTACGATTAAAGACTTAGTATCGTAGTGCTGTACCCAAGTTCACGGGTTCATACTCGACTGAAACTGTGGATTTTAAAAGGAGGTAAAATATTGCCTTCCTTTGAAGGGAATGTAAAGCCGGGTGCACCATGACGTAGATTTACTTTCATTCCCAAATCTAAAAGAAGCATCGAGTGACACATTCTTTCTCTGCTACTCGACCAGCGGAAGAAGTGTAGCGAAAGGTGCGTGGACAGGTGAAAGAGCAAGTTTAGATGGCCTGAGCGTCGTTACGTAAAAAAAGACATCATTGATAGTGTGATGTGTGCTTTGACCCGACGGGATTAATCATTCACTACACTAACAAGACTAACGACCGTAGCAGTTGGCGTGCCATCAATGGAACTCATGACAGGTGCCTATTTATAATAACCTGCCGTATGCTACCCGCGGAGAAGTGGCCCGCATCCCGTTTCCGGAATGCGCAAAGGCCGCGTGCGCTCGGGGCGAGGCGGGCTGGAGGGCGGGCGGAGGGCGTGCCGGAAATGCGTCGCCAGAAGGCGGATGCTCACGTGGCGGCGTACAAAGGGAGGCGCGACGCCCGGCGTCGGAGCGGCTAGGGGGGGGAGGCGCCCGCCGCCCGCCCATTGGCGCACGCCACACCTCTTGGCGCGGGTTCGCCGCCTTATTGTTCACAAGTGGGCTACCACGTGATGTAACGTCATCGGGTTCCCTCTCACTAGGCCCTGAGAATACTTGTGGATATTATATTAAAATGCTGATGGACATAACTTGTATGTGACGTACAGAGGGAAAGCTTCATTCCAGTTTCAGTGTGGTACACTAATCACTCTCAGGATTTAACATTTCCAATTTTACAATGATGTCTACATCACACATTTCGTGTACATTATTCTATATTCGTATAAAGACAATACTTGCATTATGCGTTTGTCATGTCTTCGTTTTGGAGTATACCAGTAACTTATTTTTGGTATTTTATTTACAGAGATAAATAAAAAATAAATGTTCGTAACGAAGCTGAAAAAAGTCAGGCATTTTATCCACACCGTAGTTACCGCCCGATATTTGGGTACTTGGGAACATTCTCCCGTGGCTCATAGACTTGGAAGAGTTCTTGTACGGGGAGCAGAAGGCTGCATTTATCAGCCCATGAAAAGGACAAGCATTAAGGCGAAAACCCTCCTCATCTTCGCTCAGCAACCAAGCATGACACTGACAAGCGATGTTTTCTAAACAATCAAACAGTTGAAATAAAATGTGTTTTCATTATTATTTCAGACATTATCAGTGATCGATGGTTTAGCCATCGTCTTCAAATATGCCATAGCGGGTCCAGGGTTAGTCTATACATTTAGACTACTAGTCGAATTCTGACTTCAAGACGACAGATCAAAAGATGGCCAAGTCACTGAAAGCTGCTAAATTGATGAATACAAAAGAAAAAATAATGTTTACAAATTCAATATTTTTTTATTTAATCGCGACAGAAGAAAAAAAAAGTACAATACTTTTAAACCGGGGTATCGTCTCCAATTACTCAATCGCGCGAAAACAAAAGCCAAGTGTCGTAAGATTGCCTCCCGCGCTTCCGCCTCCGGCTCCGTCCCCCGTGCCCCGGCGCGGCGCCGCCCTCGTGCCATGTCGAG
>BOPP01000078.1:4575604-4620996 GCA_017312745.1 Gryllus bimaculatus | reverse complement strand
GACGCCTGGCCGCGCGCGCTGCCAGTGAGAGCTCTCTCCGATGCGTCACCGCCGCCGCCGCCCCCTCCCCCCCGTAAAGCCGGGCATCCGGAATGCATTGCGTGGCTTTACGGTTTCCGAAATTGAACGCCTCTGTAGGACATGGGGCTATCCCACGTTCTTTTTTTTGTGTGTGAAATGGAGTTATTGATATTAAATAAAACTTCAAATAATATTATTTTAGTGTAGGATGTTATTCAAATCCCGAATGGTTTTATTCGCAAGTCCACTGGTTTTCAACGGGCGGTTTTTCGCAAGTCCACTGGTTTTCAGAGTTATATTACGAAAGTTCTAGTAAAGCCATCAGTGTCTCAGTACTAGGCCAGAGTGGATAGCCCCTCGTTCTAATGAGCTCTGCTATTGTTTATTCTGTTGGCGATCCGGGTAGCCGAAATCGCTAAGGTGGATACATCTTACTGGTTTTGCCTGGAAGGGTCGCAGATTCGAAATCCGCCTCCAGTCTTGTTATGGTTTGCGCTTGTGAGCTTGTTAGCATGTCGTAGCTCTCCAAACCTTCCGTGTATCAACTGTAAATAGCGAGAATGAGGACGGGGCAGACCGCCCCGGGAACTCGCAAGAGACTGAATATTGTTTGTGGTCGGGGCAGGATCGCTTGAGAGGGTCCGGGAAAAGGCAAAACAATTGATAAAAAATTAGTTATTATAAAAAATTATATTAGACCTGCCACTACATAGATATGTGTGTTAAACATACTAAATAGGTGCCCTACAATTTTGTAGCATGCAGACTCGGACCACTTGAAAGGGCTTTTCAGCAGTATGCGTATTTAGGAAAGAAGATATGGAGCAAGATACGCTAGTAGGTATTATTTTTATCTAATATGTTCTGTTCCGCTGAAAGAATCTGACACTGGGGAACATAGCTAGCTTACTTGCTATCAAACCTAATATTAATATTCGAAATATGATCGGTACTGGGAAAAGAAACTGTGCGACTAAGAAACCATTTCGACATTTCAGTGGAGCACAATGGTACATTATCTGATACTACGGAACAAATGAATTCTGAAAAGGCATTAATAAAGTATTTTCGTCTTGTAAAATAATTCAGATAATTTCTTGTAACATTTTTCTTAGAAATTTTTCGCAAGACAAAAATGTTTAAGAAGCCCTTAAAAAATGTGTTGTAATGGTTAAATGGGATACTCTTGTAATTTTGAAAATCTTCCTTCAGAATTACTCCTACGTTCGTACTGAGTTTGGAATTGCTACACATCACTCTATAATTTCTCTGAACGCCTTTTCGCACTTATATTGAAATATTCTAAACTCAAGAAGGCACACGGCAATATGTATCAATAAAAAATAAGTTAAAAATGCCGATATTACTTTAGAAGTTTGCTCAAGTTGCACACATCTCCTATCATAAAAATAGGAGTGTGCAACTCCAATTCTCTCAGCCAAAATGTGCTAATTATTGAGTACTATGGCACTCAATACTCATAGTACCGCCCAACCGAGCTCTCTACTACCCTCATGCCTTAACGATCTCACCTACCGGGCAGGCCGTTCTGCAAACATAACCCATACCTTGTGTATTTCGAGGTTTTATGTTTTAGCTTTTTAATGTCCTCCTTCCTCTCGTTTTCCCTCTCTTATTGACTTACTTCGGTGCAGTGTGAGTCGCCTTTCCAATGGCTACGACTAGAGATTGCAAAATATGTGGTATGAAACGTCAAAATATGAACATAAATGTGTAATGTAAACAGTAAGAATATGTAAAAAATTAGTAAAATCGGATATGTCATATTAAAACAGACATTTACACAATACAAAATTACATTTATAAAACATTTTCTAAACAAATTTTAAAAATAATATAATACACTTTGCATACTTTACACAATACAACGTTTCCGTATGTAGTAGAAGCTGCATCTATTGGTACCTGAAGTAGACAGCGCGCAGTAATAATATAGGAAAAACGCGGATTTTTTTGAGAATACTTCTTTTCGTGACAAATATGCAATACAATTAAAGAAAATTGACAGAATACAAAAAATATTTTATAAAAATACCAAAATATGTAAAATATGTAATATAGTACAGAATATCTAAAACTATGTAACGAAAAAAATTGATATTGTGTAAGGAAGCCTAAGATTCGCCAAGATTACAAATTTGAGATCGGTAAGTAGAAAGGCAAAAAATATGCAATTACATTGAAATCCGGTCTCTAGCTATGACGGATCGACGCGTTTTCCCTGCGCGGAATCGGAGGAGCCATCGCGAGCGCCTCCGCGAACGCTGCGACTACTTTCCCCAACAGCTTCATTGGCATCCAATTAGGCGTGTTGTGCACATCGCACATTTTCAGTTTTTTCCCCGGCGCTAAACGCGGAACGACAATTCTAAATCCTTTTTGGACGGTTAACAGGTTCATTCGCTTGGCCGGATTCGAGGGCAGGGTCCCGCGCTCCACTCCGGCTGGAAGTTTCTAAATCACAGTAAACGAGGAAGCATCTATTGGTTTAGAAATTTAGGGTTCGAGCTGATGATCATTCATCGTATAATTTAGAAGAATAGTGTTGTAGTTCATTCACTTTCCATTTCATTTAAGAAGACATTGACAGATTCTTTAAAAAAATACGATGCGAATGAAGCTTACTTCAATATTACACTAATATGACAACTTACTCGTGAAAAAAAATTGATTACGATAAATAAAAATTAACTTGAAACCACACTCAGTGTATCCATACCGAGTATAAAACATGTTGAGAGACCTAGAAATAAGAGTTGAATCAAATACACCAACGAAGAATAATCATTTAGCTTAATTTCGACTGAACTCACTCAATTTCACATCAAGACCCGTTACAGTTCTGAAAGGAATAAATCGAACATTTTAGAGTTTTAAAAGTGAATTTCGAATGTGGAACAACCACAAAAATCATTCGAAAAGATTAATAGAGAACACGTTCTAATACTAGTAATTTTTAACTAGAATGACACATTTGTATAATACAGTAACTCTCATAATCTCCAAAGATGTCATAATGAGTTAACACATTAATATTCTTTACAATAGTTTCCAAGTTAAATATGCTTTTATCACATTGATGCCCAGAAAAAAGACATCTCTGGAACATAAGACGTACAAGCGCAGTTCATAAACTATATGTTATTTCGGATCACTGAGGCGAACGATGTGCAACCATTACAACAAACGTTTTCTCAAATTGGCAAACAATCAGTAAAAACATTATGCCACGGCATGATAGTAAACGTGTAGTATGATATTGCAAAATCATAAATGCGGTTATGGCTTTTTGCTCTTTCTGTACTTCATTTAGTACAAATTAAATCAACATAGCCATAGACAAATTTCTTTTCGCATGTAAGCATTCAACTCAGTAAAATGTAAAGAACGTGCTCTTAGTTTTACATATGAGTCTATTAAACGTTCAGACAAAGTAACAGCTTGATAATTTACTTTTCAAATGCACACAATTTATGTCAACGTAAGAACAACTCAGATAATCCAATGAAATCATTTACCTCATCTAGGACGAAGAACATTTGAAATTCCCACGACCTTCGGTTTCATATCAGGGTTATTTAACTTCGCCTGAATGAGAACCTCACAAAGGTATTTCTCTTACGTTTTGCCAATTATTGTTACAATTATCCACAGAGGCATAACGTGAAACAGCAGAAAGAATAAAATGGCGTTATATAAGTTCTGCGCTTTTGTCGAAAAGAGCGGGCGATTTGCAGAGTAAACCGTCGGCACAAAAGCGCAACGCCAATCAGGGAACAACCCGCCGACAGGCACGCGAGCAACAAAACAGGACCGCGGGGCACAAAGCTGCCGGATGTGGGTGAGAGGGCCGGCGCGGCCGTCTTCTCTCCTGCGGGGGATCTGAATGGCGCCGTCATGAAGTCGTCGAGTGCAAACATTTGCAGCGCAGCCCTCCCCCTCCTCCCGCCGCACGCGCTAATTTGCTCTACTTGGCGTCCAAAGCGCAGCCCAGCACGCAGCTCCCCAGGCGACCCCCCGCCCCTGGGCCAAGCACAGGCACAGGCCCCGCTCCCACAGGCGCACGACTTTTCCCAAGCACTCCGATCGGCACGCAGCCTGGGGACGAGGGTGGCGGGGGCGAGGAAGAGGACGGTCGGGGATGCGAGTGGGGACCGGGACAGGGTCCGTGACGCGATGTAGAGGAGTCACTCTAAGAGGGGACCAGTTTGACAGGTCGGGAGACAAATGAACGCCATGTAGGGCCATGACATTGCAAGAGGTAGTGATAAAGTCGTTTAGAAATGATGTTACTGTAAACCAACGCATTGACAAAATGAGTGCATAGGACATAGCTTGCAGGTACATTGCCAACAGTGGCGAATCAGTAGCTGTCATAGCGGTCCCTTATTAAAATAATCTCCCTGTATGTGACGGGGACAGGGAAAGGACGAGGTTAGGGAGAGTATCAGAAAAGGGACGGGACGGGAGAAAAGCAGACGTTTTGTGGGAGAGGTCGCGTCGAAACGTTAAGGTACTGCGATTGCGGGAGAGAGGGCGTGGCCGGCGTGGCCGGCGTGGCCGGCGTGGTCGGCGCGGCTAGCTAGGGGGTGGGGGCGGCAGCGGTCTGGCGCGTTGCAAACAAATTCCCTATCGCCTTCCCTCTTTTCCACACGAATTGAGGCGATCGCTTCACAACGTCCAAGGAAGCCTCAACGGTAAGAGGTTTTGTGTGTAGCCTATATCTAATTTCTTGATATGCAAAATGTATATCAAAACGCTTGGATGGTCAATAATGAGAAATTTAGTGGGATACACTTATTCCAATACAAAACGAATATATTAAAAATATGGTGAAATTGGCATCTGAAATGTTGATAACCGCTGCATAAATTAGTACGATGAAAGTGGTTTTTCGATGCCGAGTATTCACTATTATTGTCAAATAATAATTTGTGTTTGCCACGTAAGTATTATGCTTTACAAATTTGACATTTAAAATTAAAAATATGTAGCAGAGGAATTGCGTTGCGCAAAAAATGAGTTGGAAAACCTGCTTACCAAGAACTGTCCAGTTGCAGAGCCAAAACACTATTGACTCCAAAAAGACCGACAAAAATCGCGTTTTCGTTTTTTATTCTTGAAGGCAATTAACACATTGTAGAGAATGAAGAGAAATTAATAAAATTATATAAATATTTAAATTCTTGCAAATTATTTACACGGAAACAGCTAGTCGTATTAAAACCAGTAGTAAAAATGATATACATTCAATTTACACATATATTTACATTCACTTGGATATTCACGAGAAAATTAAATTCTAGGGCAACTTGATGACAAGATTTCCCTACTTGGGAATGAACAGTAAAATTTCGGAGTAGTAAACGCAAGGTCAAGTTTTCGAAAGTTTTGTAATTTGGGATTGGAGGGTGACTTGCTATTCTTGTTTAACTCGAATCAAAAATAAGGCTGCAAGTCGAAAGTCCGCCTGGAGGCGGCTCGAGCCTCACTCCACTTCAAGACCTCTCAGCTTCCCTGCAAGCGACCCCACGCGCCTTGCGGAGGAAAAGTCACAACACGCTGAATTCGCGATCTTCATCGTCATCACCATATCAGTATTAAGATCGAACTGAAGCATTTCTTCATAAAAACTTCGTTTCTTTTTGAAACATGAACATGGACACCATTGCGTTTCATAGGAGCGAGTCAGTTGCTTACAGGAACGACACGTTCTTTTCGGTGCATGTATGATTTCACTGTATGAAAATATATTAGAAATAAAATCTTAAAGAGTTTTGCGGCACGTAAGTGCACGAAGAAATTCATTGCTCCAAGTTCAAATTCAGTGTTAAAGTTCATATAGTTTGACTCTTCGTAAGGAAATATTTACGGCAATATCTTTGAAAACTGTGTTGTTTCTTACTCAGTAATTCATTGTAAATGTTAAAGACTGAAAGGTCATTTTAATGTAAAAAGTTCACAAGTTTTATTGTTAATGAAAAATTGCAACTGACATAAAAATGTGTTTGAAAACATAATCCATGTTCTGATTCGATTTTGATTTTACATTTTATATTTTTATTTCTGTTGTAGGCACCCAAAGCAAAGGCGTTGATGAAGTGTTATGGTTTGAAACACACGCGCAAATAATCACAATGGCTACCACGATCCCATTCAATTTATCCTAAACTGTCCTTCCATAGAATATTGTTTTTGGTTGTGATTGTTTTGTGTGTGTGTGTGTGTGTGTGTGTGTGTTCTCTAAAGCTACTCCATAGCGACGACAATGTTGTTTCCGCTGATGACAATGGAGTGACTGTCGTGAGGTAAGTTGATCGGACGCGGTTAAAGCTTAGAAATGGAGGGGGCGGTGTCCTGTGCGGCGAGACTAGCAGTGGGCCGTGACGGCGACCCCACGGAGCCGCAGAGACGTCTGTGAGGGGGGAGGGACTGCATTCCGAAGGGGCGGGGCGGCGCTCATAAAAAAACCCTTTTCGGCCAAAGGAGCTGTTGGAGGAGGCCTCGCTTCGGTCCACTTCGCGCTGGCCCCGAAGAAACAAACCTCACAAAACATTGTTTGCCCTGGGTATACGTAGTTCCGTTACCGACACCTTAAACCTGCAGGGTTTTGCTTAACGAAGTCTGATAAGCATGAAAACACGGGAAATATTTTATTTCAAAGTTCTCTTTCATATAATATCTTATATCAATAACCATACATATTAGATATTTCTAAGCGAACGGTAACTATTACTTTTTCCATGATACGTCAAGTAAATAAAATCTCACGCTTTGTTTAACTTTAGATTTAAAACAAATAACTCATCCATTGAATAGTTGAATAATAGAAAATACTAAGAACGAATCATTATATCTTGGTATATAGGTACATTACATAAAATGGAAATAGAATCTACACAGAAAGCAAACTAAAATACGAAAAGATACAAGTCAATTCTCTGCCGCAACTTGTTCGTTCATGAAAAAATATTTCTCTCAAGATCTTTATAATGAAATGTGAGATTTTTAAAGCATCACAATGAAAGACGTGAAAGATTCTCCCACATTGATAAAGCGCTGCATTTTATTTTCCGGTCATTCACAACATATGCAGGGGCTTTTGGTACATTCTCGTTGAGTAGCAAATATCACGAAAGTCCTGAGAGAAACAGCATTGAAATGTAGACGAATATTCATGAATCCGCTAGTTCGCAAAATTATAATAATAAACCTATTTCTATTCATAAATGAGAAAGGAAATTAAATTGTTTTGCTATTTTGGAGAAAAATCTCTCGAGTCTCTAAGAGTGAGTAGCCTCAAGTCTTAGAAGTAGCTTTATTCAAGAAATGTTGGAAACGAAGATATTAATGAAAGCGCAAATTCCAGTATATTATTATTAATTTTATTATTATTATTATTATTATTATTATTATTATTATTATTATTATAGAATCTAAGCGTCATTTACTTAAAATAAATACACAGATGTTTAAGTTATAACATGATACGAAAGATATTAGAGCAATAAAATCAAAGAAAGGAAAACTTGTAGAACTCCAGGAGAATCTACCGTGTCGACTATAGTTTCTTGACGGATACATCAAGATTCAAATTATGGTACTCAAAGAGCTGAAAGTCAAGTTCGCGACCAACAATTGAAATACCATCAGATTGTTTATTTGCAACTCGTCGGAGAATATTACACTCACTCACATAACCAGTACTCTTTCTGTTACAGATAACAGGAGAGTTAACATCTTCCGTTGGTGAGTGTGTCAAAGCAACGCCGCTTGTCACGGAGCTTGTGCTGTGCAGTCGCAGTGGAGTTCGCTCCAAACGAGCAGCGCTCGTTCCAAACGAGCAGCACGCGCGCTCGCAGGCGTGCGCGAGTGGGCGTGCGTGGCCGAGCGAGGAAGGGCGAGCGCACGCCTAGTCGTGCTCGAGCGCCAGCGGTCCAGCCCGAGGCGGCTCCCGCCCCTCCGACGCGACACGCTACCGCCGTGCGTGTGACGACGCGTGGGGATTTGACGAACGTTCTGTCTCCGCTCTGCAATTCAGTCCTGAAGAAGGCCACTATGAGAAAAGTGGTAGTTTGCTGACATCAGATTCATCTACGCTGTTAGCGATTATATGCCCCGTACTGGCCTAGGCGCTGTTAGATCACGGGGTTCCTAGTCGGTCACCCAACCAGGAACAGGCGACGTCACGAAGTTGCTTAACCTTCGTGACTTCACGTAGTTAACGAATTCGGTTAGCGACGTCGGTTTTGCAATCGTTGCCTTTCAGTAGAACCATTCCAGCATTCGCCTGGACCGAGGGAAACCACGAAAACCCTGGCCAGGATAGCCGGCAAGAGGATTAAACCGGGAACCTCCTGAATGTGAAGTCAGCGCACTACGCCCTCAACCACTACAGGCGGTCTACGCTGTATATGGGAATTTAATTAAAAGCGGACCAAACAGATATTTCGTTTGCTGAAGCAACGTGCACGATTATTATTCTCCACTCTCCATTCTCGTAATCACGGATCAGTTCAATTTCACATTTTCTCTTTCCAACAAATATTTTCTTTGCAACTGTACTAACTTTGTTGGGAATTTTATATAATGTCAAAACACGTTGTGCGCAAAACACTGTTTTTCATGCTTGGTGTTCTAAGTGTGAAACAACTATTTTTTCATTCTAAACGAAATTTTACGTAACGTGCGCGAAATATCGCGAATAGCGTGCGAAACTTATATAATGTTTCGCAATTGTCTTTCATCTTGAAGACGTCTGTGTTTATAATTTACATACAATACAAATAGGTATTGACTCCAATCCATTCATTTCTGTAAAAGTAATTTTATAAATGACTTCAGATAGCGTTTCGCTAAGGATGTTAAAAATAACGTAGGCTATTTTGAGTTGATTCGCGCACTCGTCTTTTGTCACCATCGCTGGGCTCAAGCGACAAACACGACGAGTTACGCGCATTTGTTTCGTAACTAAGTATTTTCTAAGTGTACGAAATAATGTTTATGGAGCAGAGTCCTGGGTTTGGTCACTGCTGCCCGGGCTACAACGCGGCAACGTTACAATTATTTTGTGGGTTTGTATAGGCCTGAAATGTCTGAAGTTCTAAAACATTTTAGTCCTAAAGAAGGCCATGAGCGGATGGCGTCCGTTGATATATGGTGTCGCACAATGGTCCGAATCCAACACAATGTGGTTGCGGAGAATAACGACCTATGTCGCACGCTCTGCTAAGAGCGAATCTCGTTTCTGCTGCCCATTTATTTGGTTCTTTGCGCGGAAAGTCTTTGTTCAGCAGTGCGCGCCGTTAACTATATACACAATGGCATGCGGAGACACTAAGTGTACTAATTGTAAACAAAATATTTGTTCAATATTAGTCATGGCAACACTAAATAGCAATGCATGATAAAATACTTTAGTATATTGAAATAGGTTTTTTTTGTTAACCTAATTTTTTAAGTTAACAAACATACCTACGTCCACTTCAACAATGTGTTATATTTCATCATAAGAACATGGGGATTAAATTTAATTCAATCATTCATATTATTTTCAACAAGCAGTTCCTTAATTATAAAATGTAAGAAAAAGGATCTTCCCGAAAGGTACATTTTTATTATTTTCTCGTATTTTACAAAATATATGAAGAAACACGATTTTATATGAAAGTGTATTTCCCCCCTTCAATTAGAACGATAGACGTAGAAAAACGCACATCTACTTTGCGCAGAATATGCAGTTTTCATTACTACCACAGAGAGCGTCAAAACATACACTTTTAACGAACGTACATACTTTACGTCCTCATTCAAGCCCTCTTGTCCTTATGCTTTAATTGAATGATTTGAAGCACTGCACTTTAAGTTTTCATGATACTAATGTTGCCTGAAAACTAAAGAAAAAGCGGCAGAAGAATATGCCTCGCCTATTTATTCGAAACAAACACCATAAAAAACTTAGCAGGTCTAAGCGAGGTCCCTCTTCACCAAGGATACACGAATGTATTCGCTTCTGCATCTAGAATACAACTAGAAATTTAAATTTGTTTAATCAAATTTTGCCCGTGGGTTACAATATTGCTGGTCACAAAGCGTTCGAATGGTTCAAGTGGAACAGCAAACAGAATCCTCATATTCTCAGCGTAGGACTGAGAATAATGAGTGCAGAAGAATTGTGTGGCAGACCTTTGGAGGGCGAAGGGGCGATGGCAGTGGGGCGACTCGCCACCCGAGCATACAGCTCCGGACGCCCGGGTGGCTTCCTCGACAAGGCAACGTGCTCTCGAATCTCAGCTCAGAGTTTTGTCTCCTTATTTTACATACATTTAAGTTAAGACATTCGTTTACCACTGCCATATAATACAATAATTGGAAATTAACCAAAGCCCCAATCCGTTGATTAGACATCTAATCTTCAGCCCTCTTTAAATTCCCAGTCTTCATAGAACAACAGGAATGTCCCCTAATACGAAGATGAATTGCTCTTCATATTTTTTTAAACCCTGTTAATGTTCAATTTTAATTTTTTTTTAAAAATAATAAAGTTTGTAAACTAGTTAATAAAACACAAGCACGTAAATATAATTTACAAATGTATAAATGTTAAGTATCTAGATGTGAAAATGAATAACGTATGAATGATTTTGTATATAAAAATATGTACGAGTAGTTTATACATGTACGAGTGTTTTTTGAATTAAGTATAACAATAAATTAAACATTTTAGGAGGATATCATCACAAATGTTATGTTTCTGTACAAATTGAAATTCACAAACATCTAAAAGGCAGAAAAGCATCGTACTAAGAAAAAACTAAAAAGAGAAAAGAGCAGCATTAATGTTTTTCAAAATGGTTTAATATTTTTAATATATCAATAAACAACATACATTATTTTGTTTAAAGTAGCGATGCATAACATAGCACGCACTTTCTCAATTTCCTACACACTGGATTAAAGTGTAGTAAATGTTTTTTGTAATATGATATACGAATTCCCCAATCGTTTAATGAAGTTAAGAAACTGAATTTATATTTTTACTTACAGCTGTCAAAAAACTTCAAACAGAAAAGAGAGCCCCCAATGCAACGTACGACGCGTCGGTGGAAGCAGGGCACCAAGCGGAACCCCCATCCCTACACTCCTCCCCAATTTTCCTGTACAGCTTCCGACCACTTCCTGCAAGCAGGGACCGGTACCTGGCTGCATCAGTTTCGTCGGAGTCCGGTTCAGAGAGCACCGACCGGCTCGCTTCCACGAAAGTCGCGCCCAGCCGCGCCGGCACCGATTCCCCTGCGCACTAGAGAGCGGCCGCCGGCGGTCCACACAAGCGGCGAGACCAGTCTGGAATACAGTCTGAGATGCGCTTGCCTCACCCGATATTTGCGTTTACTGCAACTAACCTTTCAAAACTATAGTGAAAACGTTCAGTCGCACAATCAAGTATTATATAAAATGACTCTTATTTTGTGAAAAAAATTGGTACTAAAAATAAATATTAGCATAATTTTTGTGTTTGTATTTTATAATAGTTTGAAACAATTGATTATTAATTTTTTCTATACAATATCATTGTGAATTCATCCACCAATGTGCTACGAAAAACTACGTTTGAGATTTTACATCGTACAATGCCCATATAAACATAATTAGGCATCGGAAGTAAAAACAGGTATAACTCTAAAATTTACGAGGAAAAATTATTATTGATGGTATTAATTTGTATATTGTTAGAAGATACTTAACGGGTCGCATTTCTAAGCGAGTGTCCAAAATTAGTGTCTAAAATAGTCATACAAAATATGGACTTAGGTAAAATCACAAAGCTGGCCACATGGCTCCCCCACAATTATGATGTAATACTTGAAGATTCAAATAATATCGCTCATGAGATGTAACAGCAGTGTGTATCAAACTATTTATATTCAAATTCCTACGACTTTCCCATGTGGTACGACTTCCGGCTGACTATCACCAAGTGAATGTCCTCATCGGTACGCTACTGTCTCACAGAGAGAAATCGCTGGCACCTTCCAGTGCGATTTAGCATACGAATACAGCAATCCTTCTCGGAACGCCCTAACAGCGGACCTCATCACGAACGCGTTACAAGGGAAACTTCCGGCGGAAAACACTTTCTGCTCCGGCCCACTTGCCGGATCCCATCCCGGAGCAGCGGCGACGTCATTCGGTAAAGGCGCGGGAGAGCAGGGTCGTCGCATCCGGGAGCCCCTCCCCTCAACCCCCACATCCGCGCGCACGCACGTTGGAGGAGGAGGCGGGCGGCGCGGCGGCGTGGGACGCTGAGTCACGGGTAACGGCGCTGCGCGTGCGGGGCGAGGCGCGGAGACTCCAACGCCCGGATAGGCGCGCAACCCCATTCTCCGCGGTCGGGTCGCGCGCGCAGGCACGCGGAGCTGCTGCCGCCTCCGCCTCCGCCCCCCCCTCCCACCGCCCCCAACCAGGCAGGTAAAGCAGATGCCTCATCAACCGACGTCTATGCTGAATAAACAGACGTACATCATGGAATGGCATGTTTTAAATTTCGGTATTTTTCTATTAACATGTTGAGATCGGATCTTTATTTGAAAAAACATAAAAAAATAACAAATTTGACTTCCATGCCCGCTCTGTGGGTAAAACAGATGCCTTCTCAATCGATCCGGAAGAAGAAGAGGAAGAAATTCACCTATGAAAGATATTTTCTTTCAATGTCTGACATTTTTCTTTCGTGGATATATTTATTTCTAACCTTAAATTTCACCATTATTATGTAATAATTTAATGAATCTAAAATGGAAAATATTTATTGAAATCCATTATAAGCCCAAATTATCATATCAGAGGACCATAAATCATAGAAAACGCATTAATATGTAGGCAAGAGAAACTCTGCCGACTTTCAAGGTCACAACTTCAAAGTCTAGCTAATTACGGAAATATTTTATATGCTAATGCTTCGAAATCGTAAGCTAATAGTACATTTTGTATACCATTCAGTGCATTTCCGCATAAAGCCTATGCATCGAAATATCAGCATTTTTTTATCGTATTTCAGTTTTGGCCGTCCAAAAAATCATACTGGTAATTTTGAAAAATACCGTCTCTGTGTAAAATGAATGTAATGTTAGAATGTCTCTGTGCCAATAGAATATCCTGAAATTCTGCCATTTTATTCTCAGTCACTACATGTTTTCAATTCTATTGTTTTTCAGTTTATAATGTGAATGATAACAGATTGCAAAAAAGGACAAGAAAAAATAGTTGAAAATTATTATTTATACGCAGATAAATATTTAAATAGCCTTTTTGGGGATATTAATTCAAAATTTAACTTCAGAGTATTTATATTACCATTTATTATTATTATTATTATTATTATTATTAATTTTATTATTATTAAATTAGGTTTAAGAGCGCTTCAACTATTCAAGCCAATGAGTGAATATAACATAGATTAAAGTGATGATGATGATGAGCAGTGTGTAATGAAAGGCAAGGGAAAGAGGGGCTCGCTCTGTCCACCACAATTTGCGCACGGATTGGCCGGGGATCGAACCCGCACCCCAGCGGTCGCATGCGCTACCAAATGCGCCACGAGTTCCGCTTCGCCTTCCGAGTCACACAACGCAACCCAACACAACCTTCAGCCCAACAAAGTGGCGCGCAAATGAAGGGCAAGCAAGGCACTATTTGCGCCGCCTCATCCGCCGGCACAACGCCGGGCTGTGCGCGGCGACCGCCTCAAAGCCGCCGCTGCAACGGTGCAGGCGACGCGCGGCGCGGCGCGGCGCGTGTTTGAGGGGTGATACATCTATAATCCGGAGACCGCGCTGTAACCACTTCACCGCTCACTATGGTTCGACCCGCTTGTGCTCAATCCTACTTTGGGGTCAGGCGCCGTAGTTGGGCGTGCGGCTTCCGTTGGAAGGGGGGGGGGACTCAAGTCATCGACATAAATATACGAGGTTTTAATTACAAATTACATGCAGAGTGTTGTGTGAACTTTGCGAGTCAAATATTTACATACCAATTGCTGTGTGGCGTTTACAGTTTTTGTTAACAAGAATTAACACGTCATTCCATGTTGTTCACCATGGGAGCCGTATGGTATTATCGGTTGAATCACGTCGTGTCCATCGCTTTGATCTACGCGACGCCCATTTTTTGACGATGGCGGTATCGTATAGGACAACTATTTATCGCCTGTCACTTGTGCTAGTTAACTTCACCAGTACTCTTATCTAGCGCCGGACTGAGGTAAACCGAAGGCCAATCTCAGCCAGCTTTCTTTTTCTTATCTGCCACCGAGAAAGCCAATAGGCCCATATCAGCACTCGTCTTATCTCTACTTTTTGAGGCGAAAGGGCTTGGTTTCGGAAAGCTTTGATTTGATCGCACGCCTTCCATATAGTATTACGTACCGCTTTTAGCGCCATCTGTAGGCGAAAATACCTAGCGTGAAATAGCTTCTGATGATGCCCATTGGCACATTTTAGTTAGTGAAAATAATAAATTAACAATTCAAAGATGAAAATTTTACTTAAATTCAATTACTCGCACATTGCTTGTATTTGCTCACGGTGTATTAATTTAAACATTTCTCGCTTAACCTATTGACCTATAGCCCATTGAGAGCGCGTCATTTGTTTCAAACTATTCCGCAATATTTCTATATCGATTCTATATGAAGTAGACGATAAAAGCTTCTAATATTCTGCGCCGGTGTTGAATTTCTTATAAGACCTATAACACACGAGTAATTGATAACGGATCTTCAATAACTGGAACTCTTTAGTACATGCGCTCTCTTATCCTTCACTTACAAATTGTGAAATCGGCAGCTGGAAACTCATTACAACGAAATATTCGATTATAGGAATTTTACCGTGACCTTCAGAGCTCAAATATAAATAATGAAAAGAAAACAGGGCGCTGAGAATCGTTCGAACGTTACGCGTTGCCCACGCAACTCCACTTCCGAGTCGCAGGAGGCCGAGCGTAGAAGCGGCTGCCGACCGATAACGCGCCGGCTAATGGCTCTTCCTGTAGAGTTGCGCGCGAACGCCCAAGCGTGTGGCCACTTCCCGGCGACCTTCCGGGGCCGCGGCGGCGGCCAAGGTCGTCACGCTCTTCACTCGCGCGCAAACAAACGAGGCGAAGCGCGGCGAGGGGGCGACGCTCTGAATGGAGGCTCACACCCCGCGTGCCGACGGCGCTGCGCTCTCGCGGCTCCCGAGCAAGGCGCCGTTCGGCCCGCTGAAAAGCCGAAGAAAGACCGCAGACAGGAGGAATGTGTCACGATGGAAGAATGTGGGACACAACAGACTAGCCTTAGCCAAAAATTCAAATTTGTGTTGGTTTTTTGACATACTTTGTTGCAGTAAGATGTAAGGAGCGTTTTTTTATGATATTAAACCTTAACTGTGCATCATCAGTTCTAAGATGTAAGGAGCGTTTTTTTATGATATTAAACCTTAACTGTGCATCATCAGTTCTTTCATAAATTTTGTGGGTGTACACTTCTAAATTTCAATAACAGTACATTTAATCATTTTCTTGCTTCAGTTACTCGTTGTTATTTGGGATTCGGTTCGCCACAAAACGAAAAAGATCGACTCACGTGAGGAAAGAACCGCAAGGGACTATTCTTCAGGACCCAAAACAGTTGTTTAGCGAAAACATGCAAAATTGTTGTTTCTTTTAGATATTCTGTTCCGGTAGTGGTTAACTATTCATTTATTGTTCCCCCTTTTGGTATAAAATGTAAAAAGTCTACGGTAAAGAATACATTGTCTTTCATTGTAATACTAAGAAGTACTTATTTTCTCCAAATTTCCGTTCATGACGTTATATCACTTTCTCATTTTATTCAATCAGAAAACCCGTTATTGTTTGGAATTCGGTTGGTGAAAAGCTGAGTAATAGGGGAGAAAGGAACCACGATAAATGTATTTTTGACAATACAATCCCTTTAGTAAAAGTGACTTGATACTTTTGTCCCATACTTTGAAACGTTGTTGTTATGACGGTAAATTCATACGCATTTATTCCGACAGTGTGTACGGGTATAAACAATTACCATTCTGTACATTTCAAAGATTATGTTTTTATTACTTTTGCATTTATGACGTGCATCGTTTTCGTTTGCGTAGTGTGAGTTAAAGATGATATTGTAACGTCGTTAAACAGGAACATCACAATTTGTACAAATGAACAAACATTTATAAATGAAAATTAAATAAACAGCAACTTGAAATGTAATATTCTAAAATGAAAAATGCCAACCCAACGGAAGAGAAATTCGCGAAAGGAACCCCACCTGGTGGGAATTCGATTTGGTTGCGAACCAGCGAGCTGAGTCAAAGCCTAAGTTTCTCCGTTTCGGGTGCTCGTCAAAAAACAGCGGCTGCGCGTTCGCACTTGTGTTGATCCGGCTCCACGTCTTTCAATAGGCGCCGACACAGGAACGAGGCCATCGCTAATGAAAGCGTGATTCTGGAAACGTCCCGCGACGCCGCCTATTCTCGGTTTGAAGTGTTGGTCACCCTTTCCGGGAAAAGGACTTGCGGACGCTGACCTGGTTTATGCGAGTGCCTGTACGGCATCCGCCTGGAACGACGGTGAAAACGTAAAGGGACTGTGGGAGTAGATGGCCTTTCACTCTCTGAAAAGCGAGTTTCACACATGTTTGTATACCTAACGTTCGGTCGAAACGTTGTAGCTCTATGTTGTACATTTCTTTAGTTATGTTCACTTATCAGCTTCCTGACACTCCTTTCTAAATACGACATCTAGCACAAATGTGCGCTTATGAACTCATAAAATACGAACAAAATTTGTTATATTACAAATTGTTTGCTTTAGATCCTTACCCAGAAAATTGAATTTATTTCGTGCGAAATGTTCATGTTAGATTTCAAACAGGACATATGATTTTCAAATTGGTTCACCATTCGTGATTAATCGTTGAAGGAAGATTACTTTACGAAGTACCAAATTCTTCTCTTATGAAAAACATTTTTAGTCTGACTACAAGCAACACTGAACAGGCAAAAGATGGTGCATTAATTCAAAAGCATAAATCGCCTTATAGTTCGTGAAATTTTTCCTTAATGCGCGATCAGTTTCCTGACAATTAAAAAGTCAGGGCAAATTGCTGTGATTAACACGTCTTGGTTGGTAATGATTGTGGAATGTGAACTGTTTGTGAACACGCAGGAAAGTGTTTTCTTACAACTGTTCAACAGACAATTAAGCAAAATGGGTGAAGTATATGTCCACTACTTTGAACCCAACTTCCACTTTTCTGCTTCTGAAGGCACTATTGTCGAACATTCGCAGTATTCACGAACCAGCCGAGGGCTACCTGGATAACGGCGATTGGGACATTTTGGTTTGGGGAATCGCACGGCCCTAGCCATGTGGGGACAGAGGGAATAATTGTAAGCAATTTAATGCTCGTTGTTTCAGCTACTGCTTTATTAACCTCCTGAAATTGATGGAAAGGAACTATAGAAACGACTTATTAAAGCAGCCGGCCTCCGGAATTCTCATCCAGGCAGTGCTCGACTTGGCCCATCCATTTAGCTCAAGCCCGACCCTCGGGCCACTGTCCTGAGCTGGCAGCAACATATGCAATATTTCGTCAGACCTGAAGTCCAGAACAATCACCGTCGGTCAACGTGACGCGCTTCAAACTGTACTCTCAGCCCAGGCAGAGTACTAGATATCTGCCTTTTTAATTTAAGGTCGCAACAAAAGCTAGGTGGCCATTAGCGCATACTATACATTAACTGTATGATGTGAAATAGTGATGGTGAGAAGTAAAAGGACGAATACAAATACAACCTCCCTGAGGCAGGACTCGAATCCGCGACTCTTCAGTCCGAGATCTCTGACAGGGCCCCACTGCTTTAACTATGTCGGCCATCCGGACGACATTTCTGTCTTGTTTTCCAATTAACAGGTAATGTACGCCAGAAAATTCATGATTGCAGTCAACAAAAACAGTCTCGTTTTCCAGTGGGCTACGTTTGCATGATTTCCAGCTCAATTCTCGGCAACAGAAAGCGAACAAATTATTCCGTGGCGATATCCGGCCGCAGGGTGGACCATCTACAGCCGGGCGAAGGGCGAAGGAGAAGGGAGGGAGGCAGGGGCTGTGACGATCACCCAGCCATTTTCCGAGCCAAGTGCGGCACCAAGAGCTCAGGTTTATAACTGGCGCGTGCGGTCTCGCACCCGCGCGCGAGAGGCGGAGAGGAAGCGGAGAGGAAGCGCGTTCTCGGCGACGTGACGCGACGCCGCGCCGCGCCAACGGTGCCGCGCCTCCTCCGCGCGGCGACGGCTCCCGTTAGGCTGCGCGCCATCGCACGCGCCGCGGACGGCCGGGGCACTAGTGGACGACGCTAGACGTTCCCGCTTCAACAGCACCAATAATACTTATACATCCTAATAATACTGTCTCATCATAATAGGAACGAGTATGTTACATCCCTCCTTCAGGTGTCGATTTGGTCATTTTGTATATATTGTAGTGGATTTCAACAGCGATATGAGTAATAAGAGTAATAATAATATATATTAAAACATAATAAATAAATAATCATATATTATATTATTATATTAATTATTATTATTATTATTAAGGGCGGCATCTCACGATCCGTGTATAGCAACATAAGATAGTTAAGAGAAATAAACTTCAATACCATTAAACTCATCACGGAGTCTGAATCTGTTTCCTCAATAACCTCCAATATATCCCGTAGGCTAGTGGCAGCTTTCGAGTTGAAACCTATATTAGATTAGATGATTCCATAATCCTAATGATAAAATTTCTCTTGTGAGCATTTTCCCAGTGATCATATGCTGAAGAAGTGAGATTTCACTAACTCCGAAATTGTCACAACATTAAATGTTGCTTTATTGCGTAGAAAACGACTGAGCATCTCATAACTTGTTTTTATTTGCCTTCTATTGATCTCTCGAGTTTCTTCTTTTTCTATTACTTGCTTTTTAAAATCATATATTCCCCTAGGAAGAGAAAGTGTAAAGTAGCAAAGCTGACATTAAGAAACATTGCGAAGTAATGTGCCTCACACAAAATTACCGGAAACTTCCAGTGGGGTGGTTTTTGCCCTTGCCGTTATTTTTTTGTTTGATTCTTTATTTTTTATGGTGGGAATTCTGGCGACCGTAGATGTCAGAGTCACAATGTTTCATTCAGATCTGCCCAGAACCACCTGGATACTTTGGGCGTGTGGCGCGTTGAGCGAGAAGGCGCAGGGTTGGGAGGGTGGGAGAGTGAAGAGGGGGAGGGGAGGGGAGGGAAGCAGTCGTGGAGAGCTCGATGTAGCTAGGATGAAAGGAAAACCGGTGGCGCTCGGGACTAGAAGCTTGAGCGACCGGCCACGGTTCTTGATGCCGTTCGCGCGCACACTCCAAAGGTACTTGTCCGACGCGATTGGCTGCTGTACAGAGTTCACGGGCTCTTGAGATTTTCGGTCAGATACGGAAACAACCTGAAAGTGGAAGATGGTTAAAATATGAAATATACTTCTTAGAGCTGAGCTTAGAGCTGACTAGAGGAGCTGATGAAGAAAAAACAGGAACCCTGTCACATTTTGGTTCAAAGGATTCTACTTTCAGCCTCACTTTCGCTACGTGTGTATTCTGGACTTGTATAATCCCCTTCAAACAAATGAAATCGTTATATTTCCCTGTCATGTTTAAAGAGAGTACATGCATAAATGATAATGGGGCACGTTTTAGGATTTTACACGATTTGTAGCTGACCTTGCTGAGAAGAAAGCTTATAGAATGCTATTGATTATTTTACATCACGTTTTGGGAAAATATACATTCAAGAAAAAGTGGGTCTTAATTCTGTCCAATAATTCAGATAACCACAGTTTTCTGATCGTCTTGTTTTTCAAAATACTTATAAAGATATAATAATACAAGCTAATGTTAATTCGAAGTAGGAATGTGAAATAATTGTTAAATATCTTCTTTTGACGTTCTCTAAATCAAGTCATTGTTACTATGCTATTTAAAAAAGAAAACAATTATAAGTCAATTTATTTCTTTAAGGTAAGAAAGATTTGAGTAGATTGGAAAGATGTCAAACAAAGGTTTCGTATGTTATATCCATGTTTCCAGTAAATTCGTTTTCCTGAACTGGAGGTCGGTTACATAAATAGGCTCCATAAAATAACAGATGACTCGTTCGCTTTCAGCGATAGCTCTGGCGCACGACACTTAAGTGACTTCGTGCATCAGCTGTCACATTCCTCAGTGCCGTTAGAACTGCAGGAAGCCATCTGTGTTATTGGCTGGCTGGTGCATCAAATTGCCGACAAAAGCACTAAGCGATGTATTTCTTGTCTAAAAACTCTCGGGCATGTAACTGAAATTATCTGTGGAGGAAACGAGCACTGAAAGACACTTGTCTCAAAAAAGGCATTTCTTATGAATTTTGATCGTACGTCATAAAACATAAAGGTCGTTACAACTTTCTACAAGCCAGGCACTTAAGTCATAGAATCAGAATACATACCTACAAGGAAAAATAATATGAATCTCTTTAATAAACATAAGCTCGTAATTTAGTAGACATTTATTGCTATTTACTGACTACTGAAAGAAAGTGACTTCAAACGAAATGTCAGAAATACTAACACGAGGTACTTTCCAGTGAAAAGCCTGAGTATTCTACTTCGTAGTTTTCTCTCTTCGCCCCGCGCCACTCCCATAATTAGCCGCCCTTTTGAGGGCGGCTCGTCCGTAACTCACTTTTCCGGGCTATTCCAAATCGAGCGGGAGGTCGGTATCCAGGCCATGCCGCTACTCGGTCTGGCCGCCTCCGTACACTATAGCGGCCCTGGCGCGTCGCCAGGCGACGAGAAAGTCGCGGCGAAGCCCATTGACGGTTAGGAGGCCAACGCTTCGCGCCTTTGTTCTTACGGGTGCTCCGTGCGTGCTGATGGGACGTGCAGTAAAAACACCCCGCGCCCTTCGCTGCTCATGCATCGCGCTTTTAAAAATCCGGTCGGTGGAGAAAAACACACGATGTGCGTCTGTCCCTCTGCCTCCTTTCTAATGCGCGGGAAGAGCGTCCTCTCGCTGGACTGGCTGTCATCGCGGGGCGCATTTACAAGTTTGCAGTCTTTCATTTCTTGCTCAAGTGAAGGTAACGTACCAGTAATGGTTCACTCATGATTCCATGAATCTGTCACACCCTAAAGACTGTGTTTTTAAGAAAGAAGATACCTAAGATAGAATGATAAAAGGAGATACAGGGGCTACATTTGATACTAGTTTCCGTAGCTTCTCTTTCCCCTGCCTGACATTACGCGTGAAGTACTTTCGCTCATTGAGTGGTAGTCATTACAGCGCCATATATGAGAACTTCGAAGCCTTTTATTTGACTTTCAACAGAGACAGTAAACTATAATACTAGTCTAATCTTTATTTTCCAAACCTCCGACTTACGAAAAGCAATTCTCATGTCAGTACTTCTATTACTGTATCGTTTCGATACAGTGATTGAAGAACATGAACAACGTAATGGTGTGCATTTCTCTCATTGGGTCACGCATGTATTGAAGTTTTTCTCCAAATGCGAATCCCCTCCACTGAATCTGGTATTTGGTTTCTCTGTGATGAAATTTAAACTTTAAAATTAAAAAATAATGTACATTCATAATTTTTTTCTATACGCAAAAAGACTTTAAAGCAAGTACATTTAAAGAATAATGTAAATGTATATAAACGTGGAGTCAACATCATTTCCTTTCACACACTAAATGAAGAAAGATTCCTCACCGACCATTACTTCCAACGGTTTCGACGATGACTAACGAAATTTCAGCTCCCCGCAGACTATCATGTATTGTGTCCGTCAACAAACACAAGGTTTCATCCTTAGACACACGAAAGCAACGGCACATCTCATTCGTTGTACATCAGGAAAAAAAAACATTTCAGAGAGTTCGTGGTATTAGAATTCAACGTATACTCTTCATGTAACATAACTATGATGTAGTGTTCTGCAAGAGGTACATGCTTGGCTGTTCATGCATGTTGAGTCCTGGACCTTTCCGTTAATATTCCCAAAGCAATGAGACACAGAATAGATAAGACTGGCGATTTTTATGCAAAATTTCGAATTCTTAAAATTATGAATAATTAATTTTAAAATTACAATGAATGAAAAATACGTTAAACAATATTTAGTAGTCTGCAATGTACATATTTTATTTCAATTCCGGGAGCCTTTTCCAGCTCCCAAGGCATGCCGATTTTCCGACTATTCATACGCCCCTCATGGGGTCACATATTAACCTTTACACTAGACACTGACACACTTGTGGGCTTCTCGGTCTGTGGTGAGGAGACTCACAAGCCCTTCCACGACAACACACATACATAAAAGACAAGGGACAAACAACCCTGTCTACGGCGGGACTTGAACCCGCGACCTTTTCGACCGAGGCAGTAAGTCGGCACACGCTCTAGCCACCGCGACTATCAAGGTCGGTACATACGTACATATATTCGCCAAAGAAAATATGTCGAATTTTATAAGTTACGCAGTAAATAGCGTTATTATTCCATAGTAATAGCTAGAAAATATATTTTATATAAAAATCATAAACCTTTTAAAAGTATTTGAAACAAATCTTTCATCCATAATTAACAGCTATTGATACATTCCTTGTTGAGTTTACGATATGTTTTTACAAAGCAAAATCGAATTCCCTTGAAAACGGAGTCCTCTTCATACTGTAAGGTAATCAATCGCAAAGTGTGCGCCTTGTAAATGCTCATTCGAGAAAGAAAGCATTGCAGGCACTTCACCCACCAATATTCGTACTTCGGCGTTCGCAGCACGCAGTCAGGAACAGTCGATCGCCCGTCCGGCGACGCGGTCGTGCGATTTGGGGGTCAGTAGGTCTCGGGGACCCAGGAGCGACGGGGCTCCGCTCCCGGAGGCGGAGGGGCGGGGAGGAGGAAGCAGAGGAACCAGCAGGATGAGGAGGTGGCAGGAGGAGATGAAGAAACGAGTGCTGATGCCATTTCACACATCATTGATTGCTGATGTGAATTGACAAATGCTATAGTCATTAGTCCTGTTAGAGTAACGAATGCTTGTCGCAGGGTGAGGCGGTGTTCCTCCACCGCTGGATGATGAGGTCTGATGTTAATTTGCACGTCGGTTTGCAATTGTAAGTGCGTGTAAAAAAGAGGAGAAGATATGGCAAGGAAGAGGAAGGAAAGATCGCGCCCGGTCCATCAACCGTTTGTTAGGGTATTGCTCCGAATTCGCCTGGTACTAAAGGAACAAAGCATCAAAATTACCCATCAGAACTGGAATTGTCCCCCGCTAGAAGTCTCCTCCAGACAGCGGCTGAATTCAACTTAGCGTCCTACTGTCGGAAATCCCCCATCGACGGAAATCGAACCTTGGGACCTGGAAAGAAGGCGGAAAAGAGCGCGGATGCGATTTCTCACATCACTGAGGGTCCTGGTGCCAAGCACGGGCGCGCGACCGACATTCTGCGAGTGGCGTCGTCCATGCATCCCGCCCACGCCCATCCACCCACGCACGCACAGCCAGCCGCTCGCGTGGGCCGCACGACAATGCGCGGCTGTGGGAAGCGGGCAAGCGGGCCGGCGCGCCGGGCGGGCCACTTTCCCAGCCCGGCGCCCGACACGCCCCACCACGCGCTCCAGCGGCTCAGGAGCCGACTGATGGCACTGCGGAGTCCACACGGTTGCACGACTTTCGACACTAGCTACACAGTTAGGTTGAGTTCAGCTGCCGTCTGGAGGACAATCCTCGCGGCCGGCTGCTCTGATCGGTAGTTTTTCGTGGTTTCCCCGATCAACGCAGACGAATCCCGGTGCAGTATCCTATCGAACGGACCACGGACCGCGCGCGATCTTTCCTTTCCCTTCATTGACTTCTCCTCACCCCTTACCCCTCTCCACACACTCTTATATGTACTACACTATCACACATGCCAGAGGACCAGTCGGGAGTTTAGAGCTTGTCCCGGCTGGGGCGGTGCTGTGCTGGTGGGAGATACCTGGTCGAGGAAAACCCTGCAAGTCAACGTGAAGGTCGACGCTGGAGCTCGTCGTCCAGCGGGGGAAGATCACCGCCACCTCCCGAAGGAAAACATGCACTCCACTAACGGGACTAATGAACTTAGCAGTTGTCGTGCCAGGAATATTCAATCAATCAATCAATCAATCATTACACTCGCTTCTGGCGTGCCCCCAAGGAAAACTCTTCTACGCGCGGTTCGGAACTTTCGTTCGATAAGCAATCGATACCTAGTGACTGAGTTTTCAAATACAATTCATCTCCGTTTAACTTAAAATATTAATAAGAAATGATTTAAAGTAATAATAAGAAAAAATATTATCATTAATATCTTTCACATAGCTTTTGCTGGGTGGCACCCTTATTGAACACGAAAAACCTCAGGCTCAATTAAGCTCATTTCGCAAGATCTTTCATTACATACGAGTACATTATGATAGTGCCAGCAATATTATGGATTTTTACATTTTCAATAAATGTTTCCTGATTCGAAATGCTCAAAGTATTTACTACTACTACTACTACTACTACTACTACTACTACTACTATTATTATTATTATTATTATTATTATTAATAATAATAGAAATAATAATAAATATTGATTCTTGTTATTGTGAAAAAAAGTGTACAAATATTATTGTAACTGGCACACCAGTATTGTCATAATGTGTTCTATTGCTTTTACAAATCATTCTTCCATTTAAGCTCTCATCATCTGATTGAACGTTCAAACCTTGCTCTTTAAAAAACAGTGTCAAACCGGTTTTGAACTCATTCCACAGTAGATTGGGACCTCGTCTTCGAATAAGGATATGTTTGTATTGACCTGCTTACACATGTAATATGTTACTAAAATAGTGACAAATGGCTAGAAAGCGGAAGATAATTGTAATTGGATCAGTGTCACAGTCAGGTTAGCATTCCGTTTAGTGGATATTTATGGCATTATTTTTAATAGCTTTTCAAAAGCACTGCGGTCTTTACGTAAGTGTCATTTCAATATCCACAGTATTTAAATGTGTCGATGAGAAGTTAATTTCAAAGAGAGAGTACCGACAGCAAGAGCCTATGTATTTGCCATTAGCATTCTCAGAGATAAGTTACACTCGTATGATTAGCCTTTCCCTTGCTTGCGAGAATGATACTAAGACTCATTCATGTGTGTCAAGAGTTCTTACAAACTTCTTACTCTTGTCGAAAGCAGTGCAAGAGCATCGATTAAGGTTTCTAAACAATCAGTTGTGTAGACCTTCAGTACATCGAGCTTACTGATGCCATACATCTTCAAAGCGGAATGGGTAATCTCAAAAGAAATACAATTGTACCAACTTTCCCTCTTTAAAAACCAATTTCTCAAGTGAGCTCTATTGGCTGAATTTCGCTCTACTACAAACAAAATGGCATTAATGTTCTCCTCAGATTTCTCCGACAAATGATACATCAATTGATGTTCGTTGCATTGTTCATGCAACTACATAGCTTTGTACCGTTCTCTCTCTAACTGCATGCGTACAGAAATGTGAATGTAGTATGTCAAGAGAAATTCACAACAGAGAGTAGTTGTACGACGTTAGTAGGTGAAATTTGCCTGAATTGTGCCTACTCATCGCAAACCCATTCGGTCCGAAGTTCGATCAGAACGCTTCGGTTCTCAGATGATTTTCTCCTCAGTGAATTCAGTTTTAAATCAGTTAATCTTCTCTAATCAAAATGTTTCCTTCTCTTATAATGTATTTACTTCTCATAAACTATATAATATTCACCCAGGAAATAATTCTAATTCATTATAACTCGTCGTTATACATTACATTTTGAATAACATATAATAAATTATATTATCAATTAATAATCACTCTTCCAATCTTGCCAGTCTCAAGCAGTTGTAGAAGCAACTTAGTCTGAAGGAAAGTGTTTAAAGTGCAGCCACGTACAAAAATAGCAAAATAGAAATAGTTTATTGGTAAAACTGTAACTGGTTCAACTACAATTGTATTTTTAATTGGATCAATAATGGTATTTCAACATCCTTGAATTAGATTGTATTTATTTACTAATAAAATAATTCATTGGCAAATTAAAAAAACAGCAACGAGAAAGGGGGCCGAAAGAGGGCAGAGGGGCCCCGAAATGTAGTCAACCCATTTTTGTTTTAGGCAGTACACACCTATAGGAAATATATTGTTTAAAAATTTAACAGAACGAGAGACAAATCAAAGAGGATAGCGTCACCCGGAAAACTTGCCGCAAACCCGTTTTTCCCACAGGACATCCTACGTGGAGTGGCCTCTGACGCAAAATTGGCAAGCTTCATAGCACTGCAACCTCCGCGCCGGGTCGCCCGAAAGACGAAATGCGGCGGCGATGGTGTAACGGTTAGGGTACTGGACTGTTGTACCCAAGTTGGTGGGTTCAAGCCGTGGATTTTTAAGGGCAAAAAAATCCTTCGTACGCTTTCCCTTCCTTTCGAGGAAAAGTAAAGACGGCTGCCCCATGTTCGTAGATTTACTTGCATTGTTAAAAAGATCCTCAAGCCCTACAATACGCCTTGATATAAATTCAAATCTGCCTGTTTCTCGCCCAAGAAATACCCTTCTTCTCATGCTACGATGAACAGGAGCGTAGTGAATTTTCCCTGGTACAGGCAGACGATAATTCGAGGCGGCCTGATGGCCCGGTCTCGCCACGTAAATTAAGGCAAATTCAATTCAAAAAAGACGAGGCCTGGGCGAAGCGTGCAAGGCGCGAGGAGGAAGGCAAGGTGCGCGGGCGGGCCAGACCGCACCTCGCGCACGTGGACGGAAGGTTTTCGAACAGATACATTTGGTGTCGACGCCAACGACAGGTGTCGATAACCGCATATTAGAATGATGCTCATTAAAGACGTAAAATGTTGACATGTGTGTGTGTACAGAATACTGTTAAAACGAAAGATTTCTGAGAATATTTTAATTGATTATTGTACATAATTTAAATTCACACGCTATAGATTTCTCATATTAATAATTTAATTTTAATAGATATTATATCATATTTAATCCGTATTGCCATAAATTATTTAAAAGTTATTGCAACCAGTAATATATTCAATGGCATTATTTTTTTCCTCGTAGGCATCGATACCACTCCATTATCAAACGTTGAGAATTGCTATTGATATCACAAGTTCAAAAAGAGAAATACATCGGTGAATTAAAAATCGTTTAGAGTTTTTCAAAAAAGGGAAGAATTGTGAAGAAAAAAACAGTATCCTTTTACTAAAAAAAATTATAGAGTTATCAATTTAGACGCTATATGGAGTGAAACATTTTGTGCTTGGCCGAGGAATAAACAGTTTCGCTGAGATTAAAAGCCTTCTCCTGCTGTCTCAACATGACAGTTTTTGAGATGTGAATTTATCTCGCGCAACCCAAACATATCGCATCGTTTGATTTTATTTTCCTTGTTTAGTGATTCCGGGCGCTTCAACTGCTAAGGTCATTAGTCTCTCGCCGGCAAGCGATATCCGGCGCCGACCTACGTCGCCTAACGGGATTTCTCCCGACCAGACATCTCCCACCAGAGTGGCACCGCCCCAACTGGGACAAGCTCTAAGCTCCCGACCGGTCTCCCGACATGTGTTGTAATGTAGTGAATGTGAGTGTGTGCGTTGTTAAGGGGTGAGGATAAGGCAAGGAAGAGGAAAGTAAGAACTCGCGCGGACCTCGGCCCATTCGTTAGGGCTCAGCTCCGACATTCGCCTGGAACTGATGGGAGAAGCCACGGAAAACTACCGATCAGAGCAGCCGGCCGCTAGAATACTGCTCCGGGCAGCGGCTGCATTCCACCTAGCTGAAAAGCTAGTTGGGACGCGAACCCTCGGACCTGCCGGTCAGAGGCACTGCACATCGCATCGAGACGGCGGCGGAGGCGAGCGCGCGGCGGCGGGCGGCTGTTGGCTAAGAGGCAAGGCCGCGGTCGACCCGCGGAGCCTGAGGGCGGGGCGCGGGGTCGACCGGGGCAAGCGGCGCAGCCGCTCACTGCCCCACTGCCTCAGCCCCCGATACGCGCGCCGGGCCCCCGGGGCGACGCACCGTGAAGGCACGCCCCGCCCTCCCGCCGGCCCGGCCGCGCACGCGCGCTCCCTTGCCTGACGCCCTCCCACCGCGCGACGCGCAGTGGCCGACCGCCGTTGGGGGGGGGGCGGCGGGGGCAGGTGGAGGGGAGCCCGGAGACAGCGCAGTCGCCGCCATCTCATGTTTTGCATGCGAAGGAACGTCGCTTCCAAAATTAACATCTTACAATTCCCTCTAAAAACGAAAGTATTATGACCCAAAAGATGTACAAATGTTACACATTGTTTAAACCGATACTGCACACAATAATTAAAAATTAATCACCATAAAAATAGCAGTTTATTTTAATATCACATCATGGGAAGCTTTGGCTCCCAAATTTACAGATTAGGTAACACTCAACATAAATTTTCTCGGAATAAATTATTAGCATATTACACATTAAATAAGTTACAAAATGAAAGTAGGCACGTTTGAACCGGTATTTGGATGTCCTGCGGATACTCTTAGGGAATAGGGAAAAATCCATACCGAGTCGCATGACCGTTCTGGGTAATCGTAATGGAGTGATAATCTGTCAGAGTATGGAGACCCACCCTCTAACAGCGAAAATATTGAAATGAAATAAAATTTCAATGAAATGAACTTTAAGCCTCGAAGAGTATTTAAAGGAATCAGTATGAATACGTACAAACGTTTTCGCAAAGTTAATACATTCTGTGTGCACAGAAAGAAGCAGTAAGTTGAAACTGATAACTCAAATTGAGAAAGGTTTAGATATGTACATTATTTGCCCCCTCTTGCTTCCAAAATTACAACACATAAGAAATTTGAAAAATGAGTTATCGTTATGTTCCCCCGAACCCTTTACCAGTGTGGATGCGAGTGTCTTCGCGAACGTTCGTCACTCGATGTCATCTTCATAGATGACATCGAGTCACGGCGATGGGGAATTTTGCACTCACCAAAATAATCTACGATCCATGAGCTACGGCCTGGATCAGAATTCGAAAAACAAGTCTGCTTTGAGCAATAGTTCAGTGGAAATGTCCAATAAAATTCTCATGCATCAATATTACCGTTTGTTTTCTAGATCTATGTATTAATATATCCTCAAGTCGCTTCTTCAGTATACTGCCAACTATTGTATTAAAAATGGCGATTGTCCTATATTTCATGATATTCAAAAACCGTTGAATCTAATCTAGAACCATGAATTTGAAAATTGTCTCTCCCTGAACAATTTAATTTCTTAGAAATACGGCTTTTTAGAGTTAAGCTCATTAATTCTTGGGGGTGAAGTACTACCATAAATAACGGACTTAGGATCGCATGCGAGCCTTCCTTCATCGTGTCTCAACATCTGATGTTGGGAGATGGGTGGATGGTCCACTCGTGTTTGACGCTCTCCTAATCTAGACGGCAGCGCACCGAGAACACGAAGATGCACCAACACCCGTGAGAATTAAAGCGCCAAAGGTGTGGAAAATGAGGGCTCGCTAAACATTCGGATTAGTAAACTAATGTACATGTACTTTCGGATCCATTTTAGCTCAATAACGTCCATAAGGTAAACCTCACATATAAATGCTTTTCGGGACGTAAACCTCACAATCGAATTCTGTTCCATCTCCAGTAGACGCTGGTCACCAGTAGATGATGGATGATGGCTTTCGCCAGTTTCATTTGAAAGAGAACTTATCTTCAATCTAGTTGATAAGCCAAGATATTTGCAAAGGCCAACAGTTCTCCTTAATATTTGGATGGTATTACAGTGTATTAGAATTTCGTGTCGAATACTCTTAAATATACCTTCCAATGTAATTGTCCTCTACCACTCAGGAGTGTAACCTGAGATTATTAATTAATTGTTAGTGATTCCTGGCGCGTCAACTGCTAAGGTCATTAGTTCCGTAAATGTAGTTCATGTTTTCCTCGGGAGGTGGCGGTAATCTTCCCCCGCTGAATGGTGAGATCCGGCCTACCGTCGTGTAGCGGGGTTTTCCTCAACCACGTCTTTCCCACCAGCGGGGAACCGCCCCAAACAAGACAGGCTCTAAACTCCCTATCGGTCTGTTTGCATGTGTGGTAGTTTAGTGCATTTTAGTGTAAGTGTGTGTAAGGGGTAAGGATAGGGCAAAGATGGGGCAGGAAAGATCGCGCTCGGTCCGTGGCCCGTTTGTTAGGGTACTGCTCGAGCATTTGCCTAGATTTGATCGGAGAAACCACGAAAAACCACCGATCAGAGCAGCCGGCCGCTATAATTCTTCTCCTCTAAACAGCAGCCGAATTCGACGTAGCTGAGACTAGCGTCGAAAACCCTGCCACTGCCGCGAGCGGCAGCCTAGGACCTCCCGGTCAGAGGCTCTGCAGTGACAACAGTTGATGCCCTAAGCTACCTCTCCCGGTGCGTGAAATCAGAGGCTTCATGATGTCTCAGTCTGCACTATCACTCGCCAGGCGCGGTCGGTCTGCTTCTAAGAAACCGAGAGGAAAAAGCCCACTCGCGGCGTTGTCCGCGCCGTCGCCACTAGCGGGATTCCGTTTTCGTGCAGGAGCGACCGCACAATGCGCCTCTTAACAAATCTATGTTACGAGGATCACGTAACGACGTCGTGACAACCCTGCCCCCGCCGCCCGCCCCACCGCTTCAGACCCGCAACAGTCGTTTCCCTCCCGAGACCCCAGATAATTTTTGCATGCGCTTCTTAATACTCTTAACAGTAACTCCAAACGATCCGCATTTTTCTTATTCATTTCGTGACGACCTTTGTCTCTTATTTCCAGCATCCGATAACTGGATCGTAACCTACATGTTATGTAAGCGGGATAAATACGCAAGAAAATTATTCTAACCAGAAAAAATCGTTTTGAGAAGACAATGGTTGTCGAAATTTTCCCCACTTAAAGTAATATGTCAAGAAGAAATGTCGCACAGTCTTCCGTGAACTAGTGGACGAGGCAGTCAAAGCTCGCAGACGAAGCATGTCGAACCTCTGTCGTCTTACCACGGGAGTGACCGCAGCCCTCTGTGTCTCCATGACAGCGTGTCCCGTGCCCTCCTTCCAGATAGACGCCTTTGTTCTAGATGTATATATGTCATGACGGGACCTTCAGCAAGTCGTCTTTCGTACACAAGACAGTTCTTTGACGCACAAATGTATGTAGTCATGTCATGGACGTAAGTTATTTCTCTTCCCCTCCCTTTGCTGTCAAAGTGAACGAGAAACTAAAAGCAGAAATGAAATACATTCGAGTCCGTCGTAGAAGTTGAGAGAATTATACAATTCCATCCAAAACTTATGTAACTTATGTTAATCCAAAAAGTTCATATTAGTAAACCGCCTTGTCAGTGAATAATTTATAAATCCAAAAATATTGGGTTGGATCAATATCATCAGTGTGTTAAATAAATAATAGCGTCATCTCCATTAATTGTGCCGAGAGGTTGTGATTAGGATGTGGGAAATGTAAATAGGAAGAGGGATACATTTCCGTTTTACACGGATAAAATCCTCAGTCATAGTACCTACATCGTGTAGTGAGGCTCAGAAGAACTGCTAATAATGCACTTGTTTACATATGCATCTTCGTTTTGTTATTCCAATGTGCTCATAATGGTCACGAGAGATTTTAGAAACGAGAGAAAGGGGCTCACTTATGTCAGAACTTGTAATGCGTTACGAAGATGTGACGAGAAAGACGGCATAACTAGAGAGAGTAATTATTTACGTGGTTAGCAAGATATTCATACCTGAAGAACTCGCATCTACCTTGGCGAGACTCATGACAACTCACATTCCTTTATAGTCAGTTTTACTGCGGATATTTCAGAATATTATGTACAATTTCTTGCTAAGCCTAGATTTTTCAGAAGAAAAGGAAATCTGCACTGCTAGAATGTCCATATTAACTAAAATATTTTTGTTCCGGTCTATTACTACTCATTGGAATTGTAAAACATCGTGTAATAAGCAATATCAAAGTTCAATAAGACTTTCTAATGCAAATAACTAGTAACTACGTATATTATACTATTCTACATTAATAATATGTAAAAACATTCTATTTAATAATTCACGTTTAACTATTTCATTTTACAACTGAAATATTTGTGATGAAGATAGCTTAAATGACGTAAGTAAAATAGTGACACAGATATTGCATTGATTTTATCACATAAATAGCATTGATAAATCACAGTTATCAAGAAAAATTCCAAATGAACTTTCCCATACCCCAAAATAACTCTCTCATACTTCCGGGAATGAAGCACATCTGCAGGATCAACGGGTGTGCAAATGGAAAGGCGCAGGCGGAAAAAGGGCAATACTTCCGGAAATGCTCCAACAGCGGCAGAAAGAGAACGCGAAAAAGCCCGACAGCTGCCCTCGCACGAGCGGGTTGGAAAGCGCGCGCAATTGACGGCGAAGGAAAGTTCGGGACGCGCGCAGCATCTCCCACTGCCCCCTCTCGCCCCCGCCCACCAGCCCCGCGCCGAGCGCACCAGCCTGCCGCACCGCCGCGGCGCGGCGCCACACTCGCAGCACGCTCCTAGACTCCACGGCGGGAGGAGCGATCGGTGGTGTCCGGCCACGTCCACTTCTATGCTCATTGGTGCCGTTAGTACAGTGATTTTTTTTTCACGGGAGGTGGCGGTTTAGCGCTGGTTGGTGAGATCCGGCGCCGACCTACGTACTGCTTTAGAGAGATTTCCCCCTCAAGGGATCCCCACGCAGCGGGGCAGCGCCCCACCCGCGACGAGCTCTAAGCTTCCGACCGGCCTCTTGACATGTGGTCGTGTAGTGCATGCAAGTGAAAGTGTGTGTAAGTAAGGGGTGAGGATATGTCAAGAAAGGGGAAAGAAAGATCGCGTTCGGCCCGTTTGTTAGGTCATTGCTCCGCCATTCGCCGGGTATTGACCAGAGAAAGCACGGAAAACCGATCACAGAAGCCAGCCGCTGGAATTCTCTACCAGACAGCGGCAGAATTCGACGCCGCTATGTGGCGTGAGTCGTAAATCCGCAACCGTCGGGACTCGAACCCTGGAATTTCCGGTGAGAGGTGCCGTACTAATTGTGGCAATGCTGGCTAAACTCAGCCAGTTTGTGACCGGAGATTTCGATCACTTTCGTTGCCACTGAGCACTGTGGCTGTGGTGAAGGTCAATCTATATTCAAATACCTAGCTTCAACAATAAAATAAAGGTATGGAGCCGTCGGCTTGTTAATATGTACACTGTTTCCACAAGTTGTGTCTGTCCGGATTAGGAAATCTCAACAAGAATGGTTAAAGGAACTTTAGATTTACGCTTTTAAGGCTAGGTTGACTCAAAGAGAATATGAGAGGATAGACACAATTCTCACGTTTCCTCCAGCCCTAACAGAAATGACATGACCGTTACACTGTACTTCAATTGCCTTCTTTCTCCATGTTAAGCAGGCCATTACCTCTTCGCTACTCATTTGGAGGTAGTTGACGAACAAAGTACCTTTAAATCTGATTCAGACTTTGTGTAGATAAGAGTTAATAGGTGACATTGTAAATGGCAATCCGATATTTGGTACTGGCATTGAAAATCTTTGATCTCCATTTCCCGTAAGTTGAAATTTTCAGTATATATGGAACATATTCCTCTTTTTGTTAATCCTATTTCCTATAAATTTTCAATTTAATAAAACACAAGTAAATGCTTTCTACAAAGGAAGATTTAAAAAATTAAAATAATTGTCGAAATTTAGCAATTTTTGGGGTATAATTTTCCCACATTTTCACAACTTCATATTTTTAAAAATAATACAGATTTCGTAAAAACGTGTTGTTAAAGTTTGTGACGATGTTAGATAATTTTAGGGGGAAAATTGAATATAGCATTAATTGTTTCTAAGAAAATATTCCTGAAAGAAACCATAATTCAACATGGTAGAGATACACCTCACCTGGGTGCCCTTAAATTAATATCAATGTCGTCACATTTCTTTAAAATTATAAGAAGAAGATGGGAATGAACAAAAGATCCGTGAATATCAAATATTTATAAGTCCGTGAAATAACCTTACATAAATAATACATCATTAGGAAAGAAGCAAACGTGTACGTGACGTTTATAAAGCAGTAGTAATAAATCGTTGGTGCTGCAATTTTTAATTAGTTTCTTCAGATCTTTTTCTGTGCATTTCTGATAATTTCAGCGCTTCCGTTTTTAATGCTTCCTCCACATCCACAAAGCTCCCTTCACTCATTCCTATGCATAGCCCACAACCTGAAAAGCATTTGCCCTACATAAGGATGCGCGTGAGACTTCTGTGGCACGCAACCGAAACCGTTGGAAATTCCGCTGTTCTGTGCATTGCACAGAAGCCACCTGCTTCTCTTGCAGCGTAAGCACTCACATGTGTATCCATTTACTCCAATGTGGGCAATACATTTAAATTTGTATGCGTGAATCTGTTTGTGGGTTTGTGTATCTGCGTGAGAGAGAGAGAAAGAGAGAGAGAGAGAGAGAGAGAGAGAGAGAGAGGGAGGGGAGGGAGATTAGTCTTGAATATTTTAAACTGAAACGGAAAACAAAAATAAAAAGCTGTAATTTCAATAGAAGATAGGTTTGGGAAGGAACAGGTAAAATATATTAGCTACACAATTAATTTCAGTGTAGTTTGAAGTGAATTCTGAATCTATTTTAAAGTTTTCAAAGGTACACCAAAGATGTATTAATTCCATCTCAAAATATAATGCTAGTTAAATTAGTGAAGTCACTGATTTCAACATTTCAACATTTGACATCAACATTCAACAAGCTTAATTTTACGATTAATTCAAGAATTCCAAAACTTTCATGATTCGTTGGCTTATATGTTTCGGTAAGGAAAGCAGTTAATAGGTCGATAAAAGCAAATAATAAAGAATTCACGACCAGCGTTAAGGGCGCGCATTTCTGGTTGACTCAAATTTGTTTCCTTTGCACTAATTGGTGAGCTTTACATTCTCAATAGACGTAAACATCGTGAATCTAATACAGAAGCAAGTTTTCGAATTCCTTAATTCCTCGAATAATTAATTCGGGAGTTATTAGTTTAAATTCATTTAAATGGAGGAAATGCAATAATCACATTAAAAATGTTAAAACCTGTGACTTGACTAATTTAATTCTTATTATATTTTGAATTGGAATTAATACGTTTTGTATATCGATCCTCAACTGAATACCGCTAGGTGAAACGTCCAGAAACCTGTCAGGGCTTCGTCGAACTAATCAGATACATATTCCAACACAACGGATTACTGGTCAGTCTTTCTTGCTCCGTAACTCATTAAAATATTTCAAGTAAATTTGGTATTGTAAAAAGAGGTTAGAACAAAACCAGAAGAAAGAGATTCTCTGTAACATAATTCTGAGGCAAAAATGTGTGCATTACTGTGGTGTCATTGTGAAGAGTAAAGAAACCATAACTCGTCCACGCACATGTTGCGAGTATAACTCCCGAATTAATTATACGAGGAATTACGGAACTCTAAAACTTGCTTCAGTATTACATTCTCGATGTTTATGTCTATTGAGAACCAAACCTATTGAGAAGCAAAGGAAACAAATTTGAGTCAACCAGAAATGCGCGCCCTTAACGCTGGTCGTCAATTCCTTATTATTTGCTATTATCGACCTATTAACTGCGCTCACAATGACGCCCTCGGAGCTAAATTGAACCACAAATAAAACGAAAAAGTGATGATCTAATTTCGCTCTTGTATTTCCAATCTCACTAGCCGAGGGTTGGCATCGATGCCACATGTGCGAGCTCAAACAGCGTGGCCGTCGCGTGACGCTTCATGCGGTGGAGCTAATACGAATATCGTAATAAGAGCTAATACGAATATATACGAATATCGTAATAAGAGCTAATACGAATATATACGAACATCGTAATAAGAGCTAATACGAATATCGTAAGTCGCGTGTGCGCCGAACACTGAGGCGGCGCTCGGCACGACGTTTGTGGATACGGGCGGGAGGGGTTGCATTAGAAGGCCATAGATTGTTTTCATAGTCCGGATACGCAAAAACTGTTTGACGCTCCACTACGACATATATCTTTTCATCATCAACACCGTGTAAATCATGTATATCACGTAAATATACTGTATTGTCGCCATCAACATCATCATCATCATCATCATCAAGAAAGTCTTACGTTGCCATAGTTTCAAGTGGTTGGAGGTATTGGTACGAGTCTGTTTCAAGATCATCTGTCGCAGCAGGCTTTGCAATAGACAGGCAAGTCGTTACATTAGCTCAAAGGTGCTTGGCTCATTGTCGCTGTCTCTGTTGCGTCTCTGGTCGGGAGGTTCTGAGATTCGAATCCCGCCGGTGGTGAATTTTTGACACTTGCTAGGGTAGAGATAAGCAGCTAAATAGATAGGTCGAATTCAGCCATTGCCTGAAGGAGAATTCTAGCCGCCGGCTACTCTTGACGAATGGTTTCTCCGATCGAAATAGTACCAGACCACCGAGCAGATCCCTACACCTCCCCCACATACGCGGAGCGATATCCTAACGAACGGCTAAAGATACACAGAGAGCGATCTTTTTCTTCCTTCTTCCCGTCCTGGTCGTCCCTTGCTCTTTTCCTTATCGACTATACACCACACCCACACACGCTTACTTGCACTTCACTGACCTCACCATGATGGTGGGGAAGGGTCGGGAGCTTGGAGCCTCGCCCTGGCTTGAGCGAGAGCCCTAACGAGTGGAGTGATGAAGTCCCCGCTATCTGAAGATGAACCGGAGATCTCACCAACCAGCGGGCCGTCACGGCCGAAAGAACTTTCCACTGCCCCTCACACTAATGAGCGAAACGTTTGATGCCTCTGAATAGACAGGCGTGGCGCGCCACGATCCACTGTCCGGCCGGCGCGGCGCCTCGCCTGCCGGCGCGGGTGCGCAGGCAGGCCGGCGCTGGCGCGGCGGCGTCGTGCGCATGCGGAGGACGGGGGCTAAACGGCGCCGCTGGCCGACTTGCATCATTCGCGCCAACGGACGCGCGCCGCGAGCGCCGAGGCGGTTTGGGGCCGCGTGTGGGCCATCGCGCCCCCACAGTATAACGCGGCGCGACCGCCCCCGGAGCGCCCCCTCCTCCGCTCCCCCCCGCCTCATCTCGCGCCGGCGCCCTGGGTGAGGACGTGCTTATGGAGAGGTAAGGTTATTAAATGGAACTTAGAGCTCTAACAATAAATCGATGTGCTTTCCTATCAGTTTCTTGCCTATTGTAGATACTACAGTAAAGTCTCGTTAGCACGAATTCGCTTATCACGAAATTCGACGTCAGACGAACACAATTTGGATAGCCAAAGAAACGTAGAAATGAGGATATATATAAAAATCGGAGAACACGAATTTTTATAACAAGAACACTGAATATATCAGTCCTTTGGAATTAATGTTAATGAGGGTTTTAGGTAAGATTTGAATGTCACTTTCATAGGAGAGAAATGTTTGCTTACGAGAGGACGCGCACGGCCATTAGAAAACTGAAGGCGAATTAGTATACAAACAGCTAGAGTAGCACGACGCCAATTCCATTATTTAGGATTAGTTCGATTTAATCTGCAAACGGTCAGCTAACTCTCATGGGTATAACCAACTACTAGGAAATATCGCACATTATCTCACCATAATAATAAGTTAGAGTTGTGGTAAAGTTCTTTTGGTGTATACGGTTTCTTTATTAATTTTCAGTAACATATAATCATGATAATTGTTGGTCGTTGCTGTAAGAGAGTTATTTCCATGAACTAAGGCAACCTCCAAGAGGACTCAGAGTTGTGGTAAAGTTAACCAAATAATTCAGAAGAGACGTCTAATAAATATTGGTACCACTGTTCGCCCGTGTGAACGTGGATTGATTGATAGATTAGTATTTCCGAGCGCGTCAAGTGCTATGGCCGTTAGTCTCATAAGTGTTGTGCATGTTATATCCTTGGAGGTGGCGGTGTTCTTCCTGTCGATCGACCTGCGCGGTTGCTTGCGGGGCCTTCCCCTCCAGGTATCTCCCTCATTGTTCTAGAAGCCCGGCTTGTCTACCGACACGTGTGGTAGTGTAAAGCATTTCAGTGTGTGTGTGTGTGTGTGTGTGTGAATAAGGCGAGAGGATAGAGAAATCAATCAATCAATCAATCAATCAATGATGCCTTATATTATGTGGCGACGCAATCAGACCTGCTTTCCATCTACCCTCGAAACTTTTTGCTATGCTCCTTTCGCCAACTAGCAGAGAAAGAAGACATTACTCTGGCGAAGAAACAAATGAATAAACTTTAGCTCAGAGACTACTTGTATATTTGAGGACCTTTTGTAAGCAGTAAATATACAACACGAAGATATACCCCTTTGAAGGAAAGAATATGAAGAACTTTTCGCCCTTAAAAATCCACGACTCGATTGACATTGAACCCGCGAACATACGCCATACGTAGTACCACTTTCGCCTTACAACTGATAACAGTCCGATACGCTAATCGTTACACCACAGAGCAAGGATGAGGAAGAAAAGATCGCGCGCGCTCCGTGTCCCGTTTTTCAGGGTACTGCTGCGGCATTCGCCTTGAATTGATTAGAGCAGCCATAGAAAGCTACCGATCAGAGCAGCCTGTCGCTAAAATTCCCCACCAGACAGATCTGAATTCAACCTAGGTAGCGGCTGGTGTCAAAAATCCGCCACTGTTGGGTCTCGAACCCAGGAACTCCCTGTCGAAGTGTCTGCAGGTGCAACAGTCGTCATGGGCGCGGGCGGCGCGAGCACCTGCGGGCGTGAAACCTCGCGAAGGGTGTGACTGGTGCTCCTCCTTTCACCGTCGTTGGGATCCGTCGAATCGAAACGCTAATGGCAGAGGCCGGCACTGCACCGGAGCGATCCGCCCCCCCCCCCCCGCAGAAGCATAAACGCAGGGCGTTTTCAGCGGGCAGTGAAAACAGCGATCGAAGGAAGAGCGGAGGTGGTAGACAGGCGGTGATGTTGGGGGCGGCGAAGGCGAAGGCGAGGGCGAGGCTGGAGGTAGCGGCGGCGGAGGCGAGGGGACGGGGCCGGCGAAGGCGGAGGCGGCGGCAACGGTGTGTGCGCTCGTTCCCTTCGTCTTTGAGCAGCTGCGTGCTAATTGCAGGGATCAATAAACTGTAGTGATTATCCCGTGAACGTGTGGCTGACAATCTGCTAACAGGCGTGTTTATGTATAGGTAAAATAATTAATGTGCCCAGTACTGCGAAAGCTCTTACAATAAATCAATCTACTTTTATATCCGTTTCTCGACAGTAATCGGCTATTGTAGCTACTGTGACTTCAATTTCTCTTTCAAAGAAGTCAGATATTTGCAAAGAGAAAGTTTTTAATATTGCAGAGAAGAGCGAAATTGCTTCCAACGAGCGCAAGATAAATTCTGTAGGAGTTTCTAAAACCATCGAAGTATTTAAAACACACAATCATGATAATTTGTTTATTTTTTTATTCTCAGTCATTTTTTTACTCTCTGAAATTGTTACATTCCTTCACTGGCCGGCTTTAACAATTCTGAAAGAAATCCCAGTGACTTCAGGATTCCATCTAAACTGAATTTGCAGGGAGCAATTCTAAGGTTCAATTATCACGTCAGAAATCCTCTCCCCAGATATTGCAAGGCGATTAATATTAGACTACATCATTGATGTAAGTGCATTGTCCAAATTTTGTAAAAACCAACAAGTCACTTCCTGGAGTTCATGCCAACTATTAGTTCTCCCACAGAAACATTTAGAACGAGCGGTCGATTGCCAGCTGTCGAGAAGTAGATCTCTTCCTATTTCCTTTTAACCAGGGAGTTGCAGCAAAGTAGAAAATCAACACCTTCAAGCTTTATGCGGTTGGAACAGCCTCCTCGACCTTCTGAGACTACCAACTTACCTTACAGTTTAACAGGCTGGGAGTATTTGTAAGATTTCCTCGCATTTCTTTATTCTATTTTCTTCCCTTATGGTTTACTGAGAGACTTCGGACGTTCCGCGGCTGACGAAATAAGAGCCCTTCACAGAAGCCGTGCGCTGTTCCAAACTGAACTGTTCTGCCGTAGAACAGAAGAACCATAGATCTACCCCTCTGGAGATGCTCTGTGGTAACGAGAGACTTAAAAGAGAGGAAGCGCCACCCATGTTAGTAAACAAATAGGGTAGATAATTGATTGCACGCTCCTTTTACAATTTTTTGGGCATCTCAGTTAATGTTTCTGGCATTATTAAAAATCTGTAGCAGAAAAAATAAGAATGCTTTCAACACACAGGTAAATAACCATGTCTTTTTGAGATTTGAATATGTTCGGAGTACACCACTAGACTAGTGTTTCAGCGTCGTCGACTACCGAACCACCTTAACACAACTTTTGAAGTGCTGTTTTGATATCATTGTCCAGCTGGCGGAAAGAAAAAAAGAATGAGTACCAACGTCGCACCGCAAATTAGTAACCGTTTGTGAAATGAATGCAAATCATTTCTTCGTGTCGCCCTCCGACCACATCCCGCAACCCCAATTCAGTTCGGCAAGAATGGGTTGCCGAAATAAACGCTCACATGAGTGAACTAACTTTACCCTTGCGTGCGTCTTTACTCCGCTGTGAAGACTGAGTTCGGTGCTCCGCCGCGGAGGCGGAAGGGAGCGAGCGCGTGGCCTCAGGGGCAGGCCTTCCGGCCGCGCTGCGTTGCGCCCTCAGCCTGCGCCCTTGGCACCGCGCTGCCGGCTGCATGTCGGGGAGCAGGGGCCGCGTGCGTTGGCGCGGGCTTTCCGCGATGTTAACGACGTGCGGGAGAACAGGGCTATGGCGGCGGCGGAAACGAAAGAAGGCGGAGACGGCAACGCGGCGGTGGACGGTGGAGGGCGGCTTTGCAGTTGGGCAGGTAGAGGCGGTTCGGTGAGTGGGAGGGGAGGGAGGGGAGGGGAGGGCGAGGGCCGAGGGCGAGCTGAGGGCGATGGCGGAGGCGAGGGCTCCCGAAGGCGAGGGGCGAGGGCGAGGGCGAGCGAGGCGAGGGCGAGGGCGAGGGCCGAGGGCGAGGGCGAGGGCGAGGGGCGAGGTCGAGGGCGAGGCGAGGGACGAGGGCGAGGCGACGGGCAGAGGCGAGGGCGAGGGCGAGGGCGAGGGCGAGGGCGAGGGCGAGGGCGGGGCGAGGGCGAGGGCGAGGCGAGGGCGAGGCGAGGGCGAGGGCGGAGGCGGGGCCGGAGGCGGAGGCGGAGGCGGAGGCGGAGGCGGAGGCGGAGGCGGCGACGGCGGAGGAGGCGCCTCTCTCCGATGGCGCTACAACTTCTTGGGTTCTGGATTGATATCCGCCAACTCGCACTCCTGTCGGAGTCGTTCGACAAGTGGAATGGGGCGTTTGGAGATAACGTCCAGCTCTAACAATAGGAGCAAGAACAAGAGACGGAAGCAAGGTGTTAGCGCGTATTCCGCGCTAACAAACTCTGGAAGAGTAGGAAAACAGAATAACAGCAAAAGATCCAACCAGAGCAGCCGGACTCCAGAATGGGGACGAGGGTGGGGCCACGCGACTCCCCGTGAAGATCCGCTTCCTCGCGAGCCACCAAGGCCGGACGCACCCACGCCGCTTCCCTGCCTCCGCGAGAGCCAGAGACGAACGAGGGCAGCTGGTGTGGTGCCCCCCCCCCGCCCCGCTCGCCCCACGGCCCTCAGCGAGCCCTCCGCGTTTCGATGCTCTCGAACTCCTCAACTACTGGCACTGATGCTCAACTCTTTTCAGAGATATTATTGACTAGTGATAGATGCTGAGAATGTATTGAATAGGGAATGATCAGAATACTACAGATAATTTCATACGAGGGGACAAATAAATCAGAATTTATAATATAGTATGTTTGTACTGTCCAGTGTGGTGTCCATGTAGGAATTGCAAACTAATTTAATGAATCTTCTTGGCTTCCTAACACAACTTACACACACTACGCGTTGTGTCGTGGCTGAGAATTTGACAGAAATTTCACTGTTGATCAAACTATTTTTCTCTAGGATTTTCCGTAGGCATCCTTATTCTTAAGGTAATTAGAGGACGTCCATTAATTACTACGAGTAACGCTAAAGAAGGGGGAGGGACTTTGAGGCAGCGTTACGCTGTTACATAGAGGTAGGGGGTGTTAGTGAAATGTTACGTAAAATTGATATTTTTTTTACATTTTTCAACATTTGCTGAAATAATTCCTTTTTTGTCATGCACTAAAACATTAAAATATTAACTAATTAATTTCTTTTAAAAACATAAATAAACCGAAGTTAATATAGTGTTAGATTGTTACAATACATGCCGATATTTTGCCAACTTTTATTTTCTGATTCTGTACGATTACGAAGAAAATATTCAAAACTGATATGAACTACATTCTAGAATCTATTGAAATTGGCGCAGTAAACTCTCGGTCTTGCATCATCCACGACGGCGTGTACATCGCTCACAACTTGCACCAATCTTATTGTTAGGCGCAGCTAACTAATTTCTACCTTAATTATCATGAATTACTTTAATATAAAACACAAGAAAAAATTGTTTTTACTGTGCTACAATTTATTTTTACTTCTTGCATTTTTAAGGGGGGTGTCGTAAGCGTTTTGTAATTATTCAGGGGGGTTTCAAGTGCGTTATAAGAGGAAGGGGGTATTGAAAATACTCTAACTGTGCGTTACGTAATTTAGGGACGGCACCATACTCATTAAAAATGTATGATTGCAAGTTGCATTTACGTTTCCGACCGTCAGAAACTGTTGATAAGTTGTTTCATTTGCCTGCTCGCGCGCCTCCAATTCAGCTGCGCCACATCCACCGCGTAGCCTCACGGACGCTCTGCCACAAAACAACGGGGCTTGCCACTCACAGATCTCGTCCGCGTACGCTCTCATTCTGGAGGCACGGTTCCCACTTTTTTTCTACGCAGGAATCCAGTTTCCGTTATATAATTATAAATGGTGTCCATGAAAGAGAGAGGCGTACATCACGTTTTCTTGTCATGAATACAAAACGTTCTTTGAGTTGTGAAATATCTTAATTATTTTTGAAAAATTCATTTCATATTAACGTCCACAAAAACTGTCCCAAATTTTGGGTTGAGAAACTATTTAAGATGACAGACTGTGTTTAAGAATTCAGTAGCATTAGTTGATCTATCTTAGTGTGCCACTAATAAACTTCCCACTCAGTGTGTAACATTTTTAATATGCAGTTCCAAGTGCATTTCCAGCACGTAGGCAAACATTTCTGTAGTATTTTAACGTAAATTGATAAGTATGTTTACGTGAAGGGACTTAATAACTTGTGCTCAGACAACAGCTAGTATCCCAACACTAAACCGACAGTTCGTTCTATTCAACTATCAAGAATCCTTTGATCCAACAAAGCTGTTTTCTGTTATTGTGATAATACCATTAGAATTATAAAATACAGTTCGTAATAAAAAAAAGTATTTAGTCAAGCTTCCATTTGCCAATCAACGGAAACTTCTGCATTTTTGGGAACGCTAACAGTACCACACATAGCACAATTATTACTACTCGTTACGCCAGAAATAAAATATAAAATGTGCGAACGCGCCTTTTCTCCAACATGTGTCCACCGTGGTCGACGTGCATCTCACATTTCCCATTCGTCCCTCCTGCATCGAACGGGATAGCGCACCGTAAACCCTTCAGCGCCAACGGCATCGAGTCGCGCGTTCGTCCGCGGGCAAACAATCATCGGCGCCCCGAGCCTCGTCGAAGGCTTCGCTGGAGGGGGCGGGGGCGTCGCGGCGCATCCCGTTCCGCGGCGTCAGGTGGCGCGCGCCTCGAGCAGCTGACGTCCCGCCGCCGCCCAGGCCGCCGCCCCCGCCGCGGTCGACGCGATCACGAGCGTGGCCTCCAACCAAGGCTGTTCTTTCAGGGCAAGCTTGGCGAACGTTCTTTCAAGACAATTGAAGAGGTCGTAGCAACACGCTAACCCAGAAGTTATCGCAATTGAGTTAACAGTTTCCAGCAACTTTGCACTACTAAATTTGTTAACACACGGAGTTTAGATACTCTAATTTGCTGAGAAGCGATTCACAACTGTGTTTAAACACGGTGTCTACCTACATCCGCCAGCAGTTCCGCAACTTCGGTACTAATAAAATATGAGTAAATATTTCTTAATGTGACGTCTTCAATTACTAGAGGACCTTTTCGTCCCCGTTTCACGGAATTCGTTTACGAAATTCACGAATTTGTTATATTTTTGCTCTAACATGTTTAGCAATTAGACGCTGCATATTTGCAAAAAATTATATATGTACCCTTCTACCCAGTCCTGAACTTTCTAAGTAACTTAGGACTTCGTAAATAGTTTAATAATCAAAAAGACATACTCACTTTATCATCAATCACACCCCGATGATTACAGGAAACATTTTATCAATATTTTTACTGTTTCTATCAGAACACGCATTCATTTCTTTCAAACTAGCTTACTACGTTAATAACTAAACACCATATTCAAGTCAACTAATATATTTATTCACGAAGTAGTCATTCTAAATGCAATTTGAGCTTTGGAAATTCTCAGGTGTGTAATTTCTAAGAACTCTCGTAATTGCCAATAAATTTCTTCTTAACTAAATATATGAGTATCTAGATATTTCGGGCTTCAGGAGCACCAATGGCAGCCATAAAGTGATGCACCTCGACAGGAAAACCTTTGTTTACTTTGTTATCGTTTCCCAGGCGTCACGGGGTAGTGATTTAGTAGTTCACCTGTGAGACGTCGCCTGGAAGCACTGCCGTGTCGCGTCATCTTAAAACGCAGGTGCTCTCGAGAACAAAGCTCCCTAGCGACGGGGCAGAAAATATATCCTCCCCTCGCTCGATATCCACTACTTACAATTAACGATATCTCGCCGGTACAATATACCGCGGTACGATAACTGGTTTTATTCTTAAAACCTTGGATTATCCTTGAATTACTTAGTATAATAATGTTCGTGAAAACATCTACGCAGCTGGTGAAGATGTTACAAGAACGAGAAAAAAAACAAGGAATAAATTATGGAAGACCAAAAAAATATAAACTATTTCTCTTACATGTAAAAAATTCTGAAAATAATTACATCAAATGGAATGTTTGTTATGAAACTTTGAAGTAATTTTAATAGAAGATGCTA
>BOPP01000078.1:4554480-4569177 GCA_017312745.1 Gryllus bimaculatus | reverse complement strand
AACCAAGGGGAAAAGGGAAAATTTTTTCCTTTACCCCGTCCCCCCGCTGTGGGACGAAGCAAGAATATATTAATTAATTAATTATTATTAAATTAAACATTAATTATTATTTATTATTTATTATTAAATTTATTATTATTATGTATTTCACAGTATTCCTACTGATCGCCTGTTAAACCACACACAGGTTTATGATGGAACCAGGTGTGGGTGGTTGCTTTTACTGAAGGTTTTCAAATATGGTTTCTGACATACGGCATGTATTTCAATAATTACTGTCCCTTTTTTTTGCATATTATACTTACATTCCTGGTAACCAAGTGAAGACACTTCCCAGTGCCCCCCGTTAGTGTCCATTTTTTGGGAATATCACTCCTGTACTGATGTATTTCATTATGGCACAGTTGTTCAACTTTACCTGAAGTTCCACTGAGTTGCGACTTCATATGCCGAGATCGGTAATAACTTCTGGATGCTTCTCTTGATATTTTTCCCCAGATATATTTGTGGGGTATTGGCGTATCTGATAATATACAAGTAAGGAAAACCTGCTGTTGGTTTTCTATCAAATGTACGTTAATCGGGTCTATTTGCCGCCGACATGTCTGTCAGTGGATTAAGTGTACATCCCAGTAGAGTGTGTGCTCACTACTTCAAGCACATTTGAGGCACATATTTATAATAAGGCACGGAAGTGGCAAGTAACCCGTGCTCAAATTTGCCAATAATTGGTGTACCTGCTTCGCCATTCATCAATGCTGCTTTTTGTTCCCACTGTGCGTGCTGCTACATCCACTTGCCACGTGTGTAGATAAGTTTTGCTTTGCTAGCCTGCACATCTTCTACCACTGAGTCGGAATGAATGGTATAGTAATCGTCTCAGAAATGTGTTCTGTAGTCTTCAATTGGTACCACTTGGTTCCTGGATAGCTATCATGAAGGCTTCTGTCTCCGAAAGAGATCCGGCTGCTTGGAGCCATGTCGTGCGACGCAGAGATTGTCGACTTCTGGTTACTCAGCTTCTGAGGGTACCTTCACTGCAGTGCCTTGCTTTCCATAAGGGTTTATCTTCTCTTCCGTTCAATGATGGTTGAACAGGCCGGAATAAAGCTTTTTCAAGTTCAGAGGACTATAGTTATTATCAATGCGGCTCACTGCCTTGCTGAAGCTCTCCCATCAATGTTTCCAGAAGTATTCTGAGTGAAGCAAATTGTGAGAACTGTGTAGATTTAATGAGATCTACAATTAACTCGCCCTCCTTGCGACCTTGGAAGGGTTAAAACGCTCATACTTGAATGGGGATGATGTTTTGGTGTTGAGTCAATAGCGGTTCCAATTGTTCTCTGGAGGTTGTCGAGGTCAGTATTGCCTCCATTATTAAAAACGCCAAAGGATATTCACACTGGAAATACAAATGCATTGATTGCGCCTTCACAAGGTTTCTAGCTGAGAGTTTGGTGTTTTTTAAGAGCTCATGCAATCGTTTCACACTTCATTTGTAGTATGTTTCTTAGTAAGCAATCGTGTTGATTCGGAGCGACTGTTGGAAACTCCAAGTAATTGTTAAGTTTCATTGGGGGTTCCATGAAGGCTAATCTTTGGTCATTATCAGTTTCCAAATTTAATAACTTGCCATATGACCCCGAATGATATTCACTCTCCCTGCACTTATCTCAAGCCGAATTTCATCTTAAATGTCGTCAGTGAACTTGCCTCCGTCACGTACTATATAGTTGCCGCATATGACTCTCAGTGTCTGCATAGAGCTTCAAGGTCATCCATGTAAAGGAGATGTGAGACACGAAGAAGAGTGAGTTCCCCTATTTTAGACGATTGCCAGTAATTAGATTGAATTAAGTAGAGTGAGAGAGGGGATTCAAGGCCCTATAATCAGACAATTAAGGGCTGAAAAGAGTCATCCCTGGAAAATCCCTCGGCGGATGTGTATAGTATCTGTGTGAAGCGGATTGTTTTCCATTAGAGAGATACAGTTTGGTATTCCATGCAACTCATCGCAGTTTTCGAAAGTTTGTATAAATCGGGTGACCTTGTATTAAATCTTTGTACCCAAAACATTGAAGGGAGCCAAGATGGGCGCACGGGTGTCGAATGCTTTAGCGTATCTTATGAAGCAATGCCTTACAGAGTTTCTTGTTTTTCAAGCGACTTGGCCCCATAATTACAGAGTCTATAATGAGTTTGCGTCCTTGCATTCCTTGAGATCCAGGTCTAAAATCCTTCTGTTCAATTTGCTAAAGATGTTCTGTTCCTTCAATGTGGTGTCATCATCATTTTGTGAAACACATAGATGTTATGAGTTTTGTGAAATTTAAGGCAGGTTATAGGCCTGTACTTCGAGGGGTTCTTTAGTGTTCACCCTCCTTTGGTAACAACAAATGTTCTACTTTCGAGTGAGGAAGTACAGGTAGGATTTTCTGTATTTATTAATTAATTATTATTATTATTATTATTATTATTATTATTATTATTATTATTATTATTATTATGTTTCGCGTATTGACATGTCAACACATAAAAAAATGATATCGCTTATTTACAGCATGATTAAAATTATTTTATATGAAGTTCATGTACAATTGCAAGGGAACGTGTTCAGATGTAATTAAAACACAAAAAAACCCCCTCTCGGTAGCTACTTTTGCCGGGAGGTACTTCTATTCATTGGAATCTTTGGGATGTGAATACATAACTTTCACGCCATAATCATATGTCCTCTGTAAAACAGGAAGAATTGTAACATACTTGTCAATACTTGGCATTGCGCAATGCTAATTTTTACAGTTCGCTTTCAAGATATTTGAAAACATGAATGTTACCGAGTTGATTTAGATTCCTTGTCGCAAATGCGAGAGTAAATACATCAAATTTGGAAGAGGAACTCACTAGAACTGTTCAAAGTAAAGAAGATTTTGAAATAATAATTCAACCTGCATGGATATTGGAAGTTTTGGGCTTCGAAATAAAGTACCAAGTTCTCTTCTTGTGGTCTGTGAGCAATAATACAGAAACTTTTCAATTGCGCGTTTCCTCTCCTATGCTGAGTTGTGGACTCAGTTCAGTGGCTTAATTTGATCTGAGAGAAAGATGAATGTAACTTAAGCATCCTGAATTGTAGCGATTCTGCGATTAATATTAGAAAAGTGAAACCTGAAAATGACAAAGATGTTATAACTTTACCCAGACTAAGACTATTTCATTGAGTTTTTGTATTTATAATTACATTGTTGTGGTTTATTTTCAATATATTTATTCTTGTGATGTGTGTTTACTTTTTTTTAAAATTTATTAGATAATGTACTTTTGATTTGGGTTCGGTTTTATAATTATACGTAACGATTTTAATAGATAAATAAAGAGAATACAATTAGGGAACAGATTATAACGCAACGATATTATGACATTTCTATAATATAACTACCGGAAAGTAGGCAAGTTTATTTCTGCCTGCTTAATCTTCCTTTTCCCTCTAGTCTCCCCCTCTCCCCAGCAAATATGAAACACAATGCCCAAAGATCTCAATCTGTAGATAACGGCGTAAGAAAAGATCTCTTTGAAGAATTTGGGCCACCGACATTTTGGTTATTAATGTCCCTAGAGTACTTCTTAGGAGTTAAATAACGATATAGATTAAAAGAATTAATTCCTGAGTATGTTGGCGGTTGCATTAGACCATTGAATATTAGTTTAATATAATATAATAATAATAAATAATCATAATAATATATAATAGTGATAATAATAAAATATTTTGAACTGCAAGATGGGGCATAACCCAGTGGCAGCTAATTTACAAAATAATATACTGACATGCTAACAGGCAAATTAATTAATAGTAATAACACAAATATTTAATAAAATAATAATAATAATAATAATAATAATAATAATAATAATAATTTTGTTCTGAGCGTCAATTAGTGATTTTTTTGATATTTTAATAGTTATTTCTGCTCTTCTTGGCGTCGTGAGGAGTTCAACAAATTCCTAAGATAAATTAAAATAGTAAACAACGTTTATAATATAAATATTAATATATATATATATAGATATATAATATATATATATATATATATATATATATATATAATATATATATATATTATACAGTTAGAGAAAGAAGTTTAGAAGAAGAAGATGGAAGTGTTGAAGAAGAAGTTGAAGTTTAGAAGAAGAAGAAGTTGAAGTTAGAAGAAGGAGTGGTATGAATGTTTAGAGAAGAACATTTGAAGTTTAGAAAAAAGTTGACGTTAGAAGAAGAAGAATTGACCGTTTAGAAGAAGACAGAAAGTTGAAGTTTAGAAGAAGATAGAGAAGAGTTGAAGTTTAAGAAGAAGAAGAAAAGTGAAGTTTGATGAAAGAAGAGAAGAAGTTGAAGTTTAGAAGAAGAATGAAGTTTGACCGTTTAGAAAGAAGAAGAAGTTGAAGTTTGAGAAGAAGGAAGAAGTTGAAGTTTAGAAATGAAGTAAGAGAAGAAAGAAGTTGAAATGTTGAAGAGAAGTTGAACGTAAAGAAGAAGAATAATGATAGTTTGAAGTTTAGAAGAAGAAAAGAGAGCAAGATTAGTGAAGTTTAGTAAGAAGAATGAGAAGTAAGAAGTTGAAGTTTAGAAGAAGAAGAAGAAGAAGAAGAATTGAAGTTAGAAGAAGAGAAGAAGAAGTATTGAATGTTTAGTAAGAAAAGAAAAAAAAGAGTTGAATGAGTTTAGAAGAAGAAGAAGAAGATGTTGAAGTCTTAAGAAGAAGAGAAGAACGAAGAAGTGAAAGTTAGAAGAAAGAAGAAGTTGAAGTTTTAGGAAGAAGAGACGTTGAAGTTTAGAAGAAGAAGAAGTTGAAGTTAGAAGAAGAAGAAGTTGAAGTTTAGAAGAAGAAGAAGGTTGAAGTTTAGAAGAAGAAGAAGTTGAAGTTTAGAAAGAAGAAGAAGTTGAAGTTAGAAGAAGAAGAAGTGAGTTTAGAAGAAGAAAGAAGTTGGAAAGTTTAGAAGAAGAAGAAGTTGAAGTTTAGAAGAAGAAGAAGTTGAAGTTTAGAAAGAAGAAGATAGTTGAAGTTTTTAGAAGAAAGTTGAAGTTTAAAGAATTGAAGTTTAGAAGAAGTTGAAGTTTAGAAGAGTTGAAGTTTAGAAGAAGTTGAAGTTTAGAAGTAAGTTGAAGTTTAGTAAGAAGTGAAGTTTAGAAGAAGTTGAAGTTTAGAAGAAGTGAAGTTTAGAAGAAGTTGCTGAAGTTTAGAAGAAGTTGAAGTTTAGAAGAGTTGAAGTTTAGAAGAAGTTGAAGTTTAGAAGAAGTTGAAGTTTAGAAGATAGTCGAGTTAGACAGAAGTTAAGTTTTAGAAGAAGAAGAAGAAGTTGGAAGTTTAGAAGAAGAAGAAGAAGTTGAAGTTTAGAAAGAAGAAGAAAGAAGTTGAAGTTAGAAGAAGAACGAAGAAGTTGAAGTTTTTAGAAGAAGAAGAAGAAGTTGAAGTTTAGAAGAAGAAGAAAGAGTTTGAAGTTTAGAAGAAGAAGAGAAGTTGAAGTTTAGAGAAGAAGAAGAAGTTGAAGTTTACGAAGAAGAAGAAGAAAGTTGAAGTTTAGAAGAAGAAGAAGAAGTGAAGGTTAGAAAGAAGAAAATAGAGTTGAACGTTTTAGAAGAAGAAGAAGTTGAAATTGAAGAAGAGGAGGGTGAGGTGTAAATGAGGAGAATAGATGAGAAACTGAAGGAGGAGGAGAGAGGGGAAAGATGGGAATCCGTATACTTCGTATAGTGCAGAAAAAATTTTCGACCCGCACGAATTCGAAGCCCCCTTGCGGCGCGGCTGTCTGAAAGGTGCTTGGCGGGGGCGGCAACAGGTGCCGCCAGAGGACGGCTCGCGCGCTGCCGGTGTGGAGGGGGACCCGTGCCCGGGCGGGGGGAGGTCTCAACTATACTGCTGCTACGGCCGGGGAAGGGGCTCTAACGGCGGTCGCTCCCAACCGTTTATGTGACGTCACGGCCACCGTTGCCGGCGGCCCAGGCACGGCGGAGGGGTGGCGGAGGCTGGAGGGCGAGGCCGTGGAGGCGCGGCGTCGCGCAGTCAGCGAGAGGACTGCGCAGCGGACGGATGGCGAAGACGCACCACCGCGCTGGGCCTGAACATAATAATAATAATAATATCTGCTTCTCCACAGGCGGACCGGGTAAGAGTCGAGAGTGGAAGCACCTCTCGCCTCTGAGCCAGAGCCCCATCTGCGCACCATCACTCAACCTCTAAGGTCGTAGCTCTGGCACCTACAGATCGCGAAAATATAGGGATGGCAATTTCAGATGCTTCCCCATCTCTCAGTTGCCATTTAGTTCGCCAATCCCTTTCCCGGAAGTCAGGGTCATAGGTCACCTCCCAGCATCCAGAAGAACAGACAGGCATCCGATTTGCCGGGTTGCCATTGCCCTGACACGCCGACGCGTGCCTTTGCCTGTTCCCCACGTGCAGTAGCTGTTCTTTCAGTCCACGTAGGGTTGGTCTTCGAGGAACGTAAAAAAGGGGTGAAATGGGTAGAGAATATTTTGAAAACAATCGGGAAAACAGGGACAGTTAAGGTAAAATTTTGCCAATGAAATAGGGGGACAGCGGACAGTCGCCTTTTACGACAGGGGGAGATCCCGTGGCGCTATTCTAGGATTTTGAGTACTTGTGTGCGAAGCAAATCAACAATCGTCGCAAATACTTCCTTCAGAAAACGACGGTCATGCATGAAGCAATTTGTGCCACGGACACGAATTTTACCCCACTGAACCTGAATGGACTCTGAAAGACTCATGACTGACCATGAAAGACTCATGAAAGAAGGTAGACTGAGAGAGTGGACCCAGAAGGGTTTGCATGGCAGGTATCTTGCTGGGCTCAAGAGAAACGCCGTGAATATGGGATCGTCAGTCTCCTGGCTAACAAAATCTGGCCTCTTTGCTGAGACAGAAGGGTTCGTCATTTCTATTAAGAACGAAGTAACCTCTACTCGCAATTACCAAAGGTTTGTATTGAGGATATGTGTGTAGAGGACCGCTACCGCCTTGGCAATCAATCCGGCGAAACCCTACAACACATCATGGGCGGGTGTTCTGCTTTGGCACAAATAGAATAACTGAGTCGACACAACGACGTTGCTGCGGTTGTCCATCAGGCCCTGGCTGCAAAGTCGGAGATGATACAGATAGGTCCCGTACTACAAATTCAAGCCGGATTCGGTTTTGGAGTCAAGACGGTGGAAGCTCTTTTGGAATGTAGCAGTCACCACTGATGGCAGGGTCGAAGCCAACAGACCTGACATAATATGGATTGATAAGTCCTCACGAAAAGGGATTATAATCGACATAGCTATCCCTTTAGACCGAAATATAGTAGTCGGCACGATCGTCAAACTCTTGGAAACAGGTCAACTTCAAGGCACCAGAAGTGAAATACACGCTCGCCCCTAATTACTTGATGTTCGAGCACAGTCGTGGTCCCACCAACTCTACGAAATGCTATTCACAAAGATCTACACACAGCTCACTTGGGTATTGTAAAAATGAAAGGAATTCCTTCGTGTTTTGGCCAGGCATCGACTCGGACATTGAAAACCTCGCAAAACTTTGCACTACATGTGCATCTCACGCACACGCACCACCGAAGATTCGTATCCACCATTGGGAGTATCCAAAAGCACCGTGAGAACGAATAGGCATCGACTACGCCGGTCCCGTAGCTGACACCATGCTACTAAGTGTTGTTGATGCCTACAGCAAGTGGCTCGAAGTTAAGCCTACAACTTGAACAACTGCGGCTGCAACAATTGCCCTGATGGACGATCTATTCACAGCCCATGGAAGTCCCGTAACTGTCGTCTCAGACAATGGCAGATAGTTCATTGCCGACGAATTCAAAGAATTTCTGAAGAGCAGTGGTGTGAATTATCACAAGCTACCAGCACCGTCTCACCCATCAACTAATGGCCAAGCACAATGTTATGTTCAAACTGTGAAGGACGCACTTAATGCAATGAAGACATCAGGGGATCCCTGCGAACTAACCTGAACGAGTTCCTTCGCCAATTCCGAAAAGCTCCACACTCCACCACTGGTCAGACTCCAGCGCAGCTGTTCTTGGGACGAGAACTTCGCACACGGCTCAATCTGGTGAGGCTGCACGATGTTCACACCAGGGTCAGCGAAAAACAACGGACCGAAATGGACTCGACTTTCCGTACACTTGAAATAGAAGAACAAGTTTACTTCTTGTCCGGCAATCCTAGCCTGGATAAATGGGTTCCAGGCACTGTCATCGACCGCCTTGGAGATCTTCATTACTCGATAGTTTGGAGACCAAAAGGTTAAAAGACATATCGACCAGATCAGATCCTTTCCAGATAATAAACCGCAAAACGAATCCGAGGCAGAACCTGTACAAGTTGATAATGGGCCAACGTCAAGACGACTTCGTTGTCATGGCATCATAGAACCCCGAGCGATACCAGGCATACCAGCCGCACCCGCCATACCAGCTACACCAGTGACGCCATCGACACCAGCAACTCCATTAGCCCCGAGACAGCTGAGACTGCCAGCACCACGCGTATTGTACACTCCTCAGAACCCACGTAGATCATTTCGCATTAGAGTCCCACCATCAAGATTCTCACCTAGTTATTTGCGCACAGACACATAATCACACAATCAGTAATAGGGGAGGAAATGTATATGCACCCTAAATTTATTCCTCTTTTGGTGTTGGTGCTTGAGCAACGAGCTGACTCTCGCCGTCAATCGTAGCGGACGGACGTTCTCCTCGACGTGTTCCCGAGTGACCGTTAATAGGTTGTCGCGCGTGCTTACCTATTGTGTATAGTGAATACAATACATGTTTTATACTTCAACCTTTCCGAGTGATTTATTTATCATCCCCAAGAACATAACAATTATTAACAAAACCACAACTATATATGAAATAAAAACTACTAATATAGGTTACAGTGACCACGATACACAAATTCTTACAATTGCTAATAGCATGAACAATGACACAAATAATACACGTGTGTACAGAACATTCACTTAAGTTAACATAAAAGTATTTATCGATTACTTGCTGAAGGAATCGTGGAACAAATTGAATTGACATAATGCTGTTGACACACATGAAAAATACAATATATTTTTCTCAAAGCTTTCATTTCACTTTAACGCATGCTTTCCTCAAAAAGAGAAAACTAAATATTTCACGGAAAAATAATACTTGGATCACACAAAGTATAAGAACATCGTGTAAAAACTAACGTACGCTTTACATTATTTCTAAACATCATAACGCATCACCCGGTTTCCATGTCTACTTCCGAGAATACAAAAGTATCTTAAGAAATGTAATAGTTCAGGCAAAAATAATGAAAAATAATCAGTATATTTCGAACGCTAGTATCAAAACTAAAGCAATAGTAGAATATTGTAAAAAATACCATCACATATTAACACTTAATAGAGAATGTTGTTTTAGAGGATAATGAAAGAAAAGCAAGTAATCTGGAAAAAGTGGCAAATCTCTTCAACCAACACTTTTTCTAGAATTGCGGCTGAACTCACGAAGGCACTAAAACCGCAAAATTCAACATCATTACATTCCCAAAAAATTTTCGACACATGTTTATTTACGAAACAACTTCTCACGAAATCTTACGAATATTCAGTGAACTGAATATTCATCCGGTTTACAAGAATTTCCGGATTGTTTATTGAAAACTTGTGTACCTGCCTTTATACATCCGTTAACTCACATTTTCAATGCTTCGTTATGCACAGGAATATATCCAGACATTTTCAAAAGCACCCATTGGAATATTTTTAGATCTTTCAAAGCTTTTCACGTTATTGACCATAACATCTTGCTATCCAAAATTACCTTCTTATGAAATTTGTGGTATCGCCCTAGATTGGACAACATCGTACCTTAAAAATCGCTCTCAAAGAGTAGAAATACCGTACTAGCACGAAAGGACATTATTCACTTATCTTTCCAATTCTTTGCCAATTGAATATGAGGTCCCGCAAGGCTCGATCTTAGGTCCTATTTCTGTTATACGTAAACGATACGCCATCGTCTATTAAAGACGGAAGAACGGTTCTGTTTGCCGATGACACGAATGTTCTTTGCAAAAAAAGAAACAATAAATAGTACAATTTTAGAAGTTTCAAATTGGTTTTGTAATAACAAATTAATAGTTAATGAAGGAAAAACAGTTTCAATGAATTTTTGCATTTCAAATCAGCAATCACATGCTCCATTGAAAATGAATAATATGCAACTAGCTGATGTTCAGGTAACAAAATTTCTAGGTCTTTCAATTCAGTCAAACCTCAAATGGAATGTACATTTAACAAAATTAAACACTAAATTAAGTTCATTATGTTACGCATTCATAATTCTATCAAATTCTGTCAGCCTTCATGCAGCTCGTTGCGTGTATTTTTCAAATTAATATTCCCGCCTAAGATGTGGTATAAAATTCTGGGGAAACTCATGAACAGACCTTTAGATTGCAATAGAATAATGAAAAAATGCCATCCGCGCTACCCTTGCAAGCCTCTCTTCATTGAACTTGGAATCTTACCACTGCCGATCCTATATATTTACGAATCTGTAATATTAGTCAAAAGTGACGTACTTAACGGCGGGAACATTTTCATGCAATACTGATATTTATAATTACAACACACGTCGTAAAAATCACGTTCATGAAGTGTCAGTATCAACAGCTCACTATCAGAAATCCACATACAATACATGAACGTTACTTTACAACGCATTGCCAGATGACATTAACCAATTGAAATCGGTTCACAAATTTAAGTTAAAAGTAAAATCTTTTCTGCTGCATAACTGTTTTTATACAATTATTACTATACAATTAGAGACTATACTGATTATCAAAAAGAAAAATAATTTTTATTTTCACAAAACAGTGATATATAATGAATTAGTTTACATTTTATGGTATATTTTTTTAAAGACTTGTATATGATTGTAACAAATACTGTACTTCAGCTTCCGGGTCAATGACCCCCAGCTCGATCAGGTTTTTGTCCATTTTCCCTGATCCATTGAGCAAATGCCTCGTTTTGCTCCTAGACGTAAATGTAGCTTCACTATGCCCACGTTTTGTTGCTCTCTCCTTTTACTTGTAATGGTAAGAGCAGAGGTAAGGGCGGGTGTTTTGTTAGCAATGCAGAAAAATAATACTTGCAATTCGTTTACCGATGCAAATACATTTTCTATAACTCGGAAACGAAAATGTCTATTTTTTCAAATATTGCTAATCTTGCGATTTTTTAAATTTATTTTTATTTATTTATTTTAAACTTTTACTCATCTTTCAACTATTTATAGGTAAAATGACGGGAAGTAATTCTGGAACTTAAGAAAAAGTGCGCAGATAATCTAAATCTTAACTTATAAAATCTTGTAACTCTGTTACTATTTGCTTGAAAAAAATTAATTGAAAAAGCAAACTTGTAGACAATTGTATGACCTTTAAAATTGTACAGAATTGTTTTTGCGCTGAGATCAACCGTAAGAAGCCATTACGCAAAAACCAAAAAATGCTTGAAATTGTTTTGGTTTTTTGGCTAATAAAGCTTTTCCCTTAGAATTTCGAGATGGAGAACGTACTAATAACAATATAAATAAAATAAATAATAAAATCATCTACCTCACCTTTTACGAGGAAAAATTACTTATCGACTGCACTAGCAGAGGTAACTACAATATGTCGTACGTCAGATCTACCGAAGTTTTAGGAAGAACGAAAAAAGTGTTCTGCCTCTCCCTGACATGGAAGTCGCTTTCACAAATGTAAAATCATGATATTCGTTTTTTCATTAGTCCGTCGTTTTACGACCTATTACGACTGCTGCAGTTCTCTCGATTGATCACAATGGTGTAATACACAAAAAAGTGAATTGTTTTGACATGCGACCTATTGCGGCTACCATGATGTGAATTAAAATATCGTGTTACTTGGACATGAAAAATATTCTTACCAAGCAATAATATCAGCATCTACTCATTATCGATTTCCAATTGATTCTGTGGCTATGTCAAAACTTTCTGGTGGAAATAGAGATATTCATATAGGACGTACGAGTATTTTATTAGTTTTTTAACACCGGTTATTTTCTTTCTATTGATTGGAAGAACAGTTGGGACAAACTCTCTTGAAAGGGAAATCTGAACGTGTGTTCCCATTAGCCAACATGAATGAGTACTTGATAATCCCAACAATATATGTACTCACGGGTCACGGCTGTAATGACTGTCAGGACGAGCAAGATACTTGGTTGTCTTCTTAAAATAGTACGTTCACCAGGGTTTGAAGTCTATGATGTCCCCATGTCTATTTCTGTTGTTATGAATCCCTTAGGTTTTTCCTAGTTAATAACACTAGTTCTTCTGTGTGAGGATTAGAAACTATTCCTGGGCTTCTTTCTCTTTTTCAGACATTAGAAATTTTAGAACAAATACTTTAAAATTTACACTGGTCTCTAGCTTGAAGAATAACAAAGACAATGTATATTTCAACTCTTTTTTACTAGCAAAGTGAACTTTTTCCCTTTTAAAATCATTGATTCAATTATTCTGGTGTAATTATTTATACGCAATATTTTGTAATCTTACTTGACATTTAGATATATAATGTTCAAGTGCGTGCTTTCTATTTAATACAGAGATGTCCAACTTGCAAGGCCAAAATTAAAATCTTTAATATGGTTGCGGGCCATAATTCCATTACTTGAGAGATCCACGTCTGACGCCTGTCTTGCCGATATCGGCACTGCGCGGTTGCTCTAAAACGGGGAGGGGGGGATGGAACCATGCGTGATTCAGGCCGTGCCACGCGTAACGCAGTGAAACATATGCGGATGATTTTGAATTTCTGAATTTACTAGAAAAAATTCTTAAATCTCAACTTAACTTATTTTTACTTTAAGAAGAGTGTTGATCCAGGCAGGGCGCGTGCGCTAGGCGAACGATGTTCTCACCCGACATGGATGAAAGGGACATTCACTTTTGACTAATAATCCTTCGCGGGCCGCCAGTTGAACAACCCTCATATAAAACTGCTTGTAAACTATTCAACTTCACTCATTTATTTTGTAATATTAACATGTATATCAATATCATGCCCCGTTAATAAATAAATTTGAAACCGCCGTATTTCCATTCTGGGAACTTGCAGAGTGTAAAACGAATCGCGGGGAATCTGAATTCATAATTTCGATATTTTTTGTAATTTTCGAAAATACAGAGTGCGTCGAAAATAGGACCTCTTTCCTTATCGTTCACATGCGTGGAAAAAAATTTAAATAAAAACATTGGAGCTGTTTTTCAGAAAATAATTGTTTAATTTTTTGTTATGTATGAGCTATGTTTGACCTGCCTGTTTCACGCAATATTATGCAAAAAATATTTAACTTCCGAAACATGTAGCACGACCCCTACTTGACCGTATCGGACGAACATATTTCGTTAAGGGAAAAAATGAACTTTATAATAAATGTATTGTAGAAAGACGCCTAAAAATGGATTTTTTTTGCAATTTTCTAAAATTAATGGAGTACAACGAAAATGCGACCTACCCATTTCTTTAGACATCTTTTGTTCTATCAGAGGGGGAGGGAATTGGAGCCATTTTGGGGAAATGTCGAGGCTTCATGTAAAGTACCTAAAAAATAATATTAAAAAAATAAAAATTATCCGTTTCAAATTCAAGGAGCCACGACATCAATCAGCTCAGTCGGAGAATATTAGGTTTGGTGAAGATCCTGTTCGTTGTTTAGCAGCTTGCATTCTTCACAGACGGAAGGACGTTTTGCCGTTAACCTTTCGGTATCGAAGACCCGCCAAACGTAAATTATGACTGCACGACAAAGAGAGAAAGTAATTTACCAGGTAGGAACAAGATTTATCCACTTTTTCGTGGCAAGGGCCTCTCAATACGTTTCACTGACGATAATTCTCCGCTTTCCCGCAGCTCTACAATACTCTCTCTATACTGCGTAAGCAGCACCGCGAAAGTAAAAATCTGTGAAACCAGAATTGAGTAATGAATATTTTGAAGTAGGATCCCCTTCCCATACCACGAAATAAATTTCTACGTTTTCGGAACCGTCATATTCGTTGTCGCGTTGTGGAAGAAGAGCGCTTTAAAACAAAATTTAAGAAAAATACAAAATCAACAAAAAATAACAATTAAAGAACATTTGTAAAGTATTTTATTAATAAGTTTTTCGCAAAATGGTTAACTTACCGAAGTTAATTTGTCGGTTTGTATGGATAATTGGAACACACTGCAGAAGAACGATACTATGATGCGATTCTAAGGTTTAACCAAGATGCTCACGCATACGCGAAAGACACGTAAATGATTCCGAATGAACAGGGAGATTTGTAATTGTAAATGACTTTTGCCTCTTAAATTCATAATAAAAAATGTAATTAATATAAGGGGTTTTAGAGGTAATGAGTTCATTGAAAGAAAATAATTTGTACATGCAAATAGAGAAAATTAAAGTTCATGTAAATGTAATTTTTTTGTTTTGATTCTCACAACGCCATTCAAACGAAATAGGACATCTCGTCAAAATTCAGAGCCATCATAAGATACCCGCGCCACATTACATTTTCATTTAGTTTTGTACAAAAC
>BOPP01000078.1:4522705-4553454 GCA_017312745.1 Gryllus bimaculatus | reverse complement strand
TTTATAATCTATCCATTGCTTGTGAAAAAATGTAGTTCCATTTAAAAAATAATTAAAGATTAAATCACAAAAAACTGCATTTTGATGTCGTGAATCGCTTGGAAGATATGAGGGTGGCCAACAGTTTGTGGGACATCCGGTTTATGTGATGAATGTACGTAACGTTAGTGTCCCTTATTTTAGAGTTCGACAATTTTGAACGCACATCCACAATTTTGTTCAAATGACCTTGAAACAATCCTGTACAAAATTTGTTGAGATCGGAGTAATCTGTGCCGACTTGAGCGTTAACTTGTATGACGGACAAGTCCAGACCTATCATTCACCGCTGAGTCAGGCCCGAACATGAGTGCATGCATTTTAATCGATCGTATCATACGAATTTACAGGCCGCTAATCTGTCATATGTTAGTATCATATGTAGTGCCAAACAGCTGTGTTTTTAATAGGATATATTATTTATTATTAACATAAAATACCCAATAACTGGATACAATTTACCAACAAAGGAACAAGTGATTGGAGTTTTATTTTATAACAAAAGGGAAGTAAAATTAACATTTAGGGCAAATACTTAACTTGTGGATCGTGAGGGCATGATATTTCGGGAGAAAGCAAGAATTCCGAAAAGAGCTAATCGTAAAAACTTATTAATTTGTACTATTCGGAGTGAAGGAAATTCCAACAAGTGTCGAGATATTGTTAAGCATTGTGAAGAACGGTTTAGAAATAATTTTAGAATATTTGATATTGCACATCCCATAGATTTACTAATGATTACGTTGGAAAAAGACAGGATGTTTTTACTTCGGCAAAGCGCCTGGACGTAAAAGCTATCTTGCAGGAGTAGACCAAAATTTCACGGATAAAGATGATAGGGTGAAGCAAACATTACAAGAACTAGTGATGGCACAGACTTTCCCGTATTAGTTTTCTATTTCCTTTGGTCTCAGCTAGCTATTCGGATTTGCCACATATTCTGACCAGCTGCCATCAATCACCGTCCAAAGAACATTTAAAAAATTGTTATTTTTTCTGTTTCCTAATAGTAGAACGGAAATATTACTTTAAAAATATTGATAGACAATAAAACCTGGTACTAAATGGCATTTCTCTCTTTAAAAATTTGGAGCGTTTTTAAGAAAATGGCGTTTAAGCTCTATTACTGTTAATTCAAAATTTGTTTTTTATTCACAGAAAGCTTTTGAGTTTTCGAAAAACTTCATTAGAAACCATTTGAAGCACTTTAACACATAAATAATTGCTGGACATGTGCATCTTAACGGCGTGAGAGATTTTAAAAAAAGTGTAATTTTTGAAAAAAACTAAAAATACCCCACAATGAACTTTACGTCGTATTAAAGAGCACTAACCGTTCGAATCCGTTGAAGAAAAAATATGGAGCCATTTTTGAGAAAATTGCGTTTGAGCGTTTATGAAAATGCAGCATTTTGAGCTAGTTTTCACAAAAAACTGTTGATTTTCGAGAGACTATATGGCATTATTTAAAGCACATGTACTCATAAATATAATGCGAATAAATAGCCGTTAATGTAAATATTTACGACGTGAGAGTTAAGTAGAAACAAATTATATCTTTATAATTTTTGAATAACCAAAAGAATAGAGCAATATGGGGTTTGTCATATCATAGAGTTAGGTACTATCCCTACCAACAGTTTAAAGAAAAAAACTGAAGCCGTTTTCAACAAAATCTTGTTTTTGTTATTTTTTAAAAATTTCGCATATTGCGCGAAAACTACTAAACGTTTCAAAACAATGTACATAACCTTCATGAAAGAACTAATTATGAACAACAAATTTCGTTTCAAGAAAAATCTCTATTCTTCATTTTTTTAGTTGTATGAAACGGCCGAAAAAAGTCAATCTTTCACAATTTTTGAAAATTTAGTTATTTGTGAAAATCGTACCTCTGTCACCTTTATAAGTGTAATTTACTATCTTCTTACAAGAAATTTAAAGAAAAAATTTGGAGCAGTTTTTGAGAAAATTTTGAAAATGGCCGGGGGTCTACACGTAAAGAATCCCCAAAAATTAATGAATGTTTTTCAACATCGGAGAGCTTCGATTCAGGCGAGATCAACATGTGTGTATTCAGTTTAGAAAAAAATTGCACGCATAGTTTTGTTGTTCATATAAACAAGACTGACATGGGGGGAGGTGGGAATACAACACTTTTTTTGTGTCAGGGGATCCAAAAACGTGTATTTCCGTTTAAATCTCTAAATCGATTTTGTGCATTACGCAACTTTCCCTATACCATGTATACGTGAAAAATTTGGGTAGAATTGTTGTTCTTTCCGTGCCGTCATCACATATACGAACTTATTTTACAATGTGTTTGAATGTAAAATGCGTGATATAGCAAGCAATCCTGTTACTTTTTAATCACTGTAAGGAAAGTCGGTAATGAGATGCCATTAATGTTTGAAGTGGCGAAGAGAATGTGGAAATGTTCTTTAACGAGCCTAGAATCAAGAAAGAGCCTCGCCTCGTAAAATAAGGCATCAATTCAAAAGAGATGTTGGACATTTGAAGTAATTAAGATAAATCTTCCTGAGGCGATGCATATGAGCTATTTCATGTTCAAAAATGTTTTTGCCAAGATCAGAAACTTAACTGTCTAGTGTAATTAAAACTTCCTTTAAAAAATGTCTGTCGATTGTAACTTGTTTATTTCACACCGTGGCTTTAGAATAGTGCAAATGGAAAAACTCCGTAACGAGATATCTACTTTTAAAAAGTTGTAAAATTGCATGAAAGGATTTATGGCACAATTTCAAAAGCATTTTTTTTTAAATAAACACCGTATGCAGTGATATTTTGCGGCATTATATACACACACATTATGTGCAGGGACCCTTAGGTATTCTTCTGCTGTTACACAATATATTGTAACATTAATATCCATGAATGCTTTCCTATGACAAATGTATAAAGGTACAGGCATCACACTAATAAATTAAATGGAATCATTCACAATCAAAATAATATTTTCTAATTTGGCTATTTCTAGTTGAATAGATTTACTCCAATGATAAAACAAAATGGATAACATTTATTACTATTTAATGTACATTCACCATCCAGTTAATTTGAATGAAAATGAGTACAGATTTAACATCAGCAAATACAGGTAGTTTCTATAAATCACAATCAGTAATTGGATAAATTAACAAGACACTATCGTGATATCAGAATACGCATTATGTGCTGCATTGTTATGGATGTATCAATCTCTTGTCAAGAGTCCCAACGATCTGAGCAATTAATTCAAATCACATTGTAAAATTTAGGATTCTTTATAAAAATATTTGTATTTTTGGGGAGATATTGTACTGCATCATCTCAAAACAATTATTGATATGGAAATAAGTTTTCATTTCAAGGACTGGATGCTCTAAAATCAAATATTGCTTCCACTTAGAATTTTATAAAGGAAAAAAATAATTATGACCCACAGTTCACCTGTGGGCTGGGCAGTAATGTGCTTGTGAAACTAATAGAAATTGAATAACAAACCTCAATGATGCATAGTTTTGAATTTGCATACATTCTGAAACTTGAGAGATTTCAAGGCACTTTCTCAAGAAGTATTGGAAGTTTATTTCTTTCTTTCTTTTTTGTTTTTTTTTTTAAAACATTTTCATTAACTATGAATAACACCCATACTGAAAACATTAAGGGTGTATTAAGTTAAAAAAATTTAACCTCCATTTTTTCCCAAATTCATAGGTTTTAATGAAAAAAGTGCTGTGTTATACAGTATGCTTTTTCATGGTGTATTATGTTCTATACTTACAAAATGTCTAAAAAATAAATTTGGAGCCATTTTTAAAAAAATCTTTAGGCATATTTGAAAGTTGCCACTACCCAAATCAAAATTACACAAAGTGTTAATGTTTAAAAAATATGTTCATTTTATTATTTCATGATATAATATTGAAAAATAGATTGTATTAAGAACAATATTTCTAGCTTCAATGACATTATATGAGAGATTTGAAAAAATGTTAAACTTGGGCAACTTTTGAAAATACAAAGGTTGAAATAAAAATATGACATTTAGCAAATCTACAAGCACGCCGTTCTCTATTCCTGCAAAACATTTGGAAGCATTTTGAAAACATTCTAAATGCTTTATATGAAGTAACCCCAAAATCAAAAGATACATTTCAAAATGGCGAGGTCTCAAGTACAGCCCAATCAAACAGAGTATCTGATGCCCAGTTTCAGCACTAGTGTTCAGGGAGACAGACAGATGACTGACAGATAGTTTTGAAGAAAACCAAATTTGTATCACCCATATTGTGGAACCTACATACATCCATCAAAAACTCAACATTGATTATTTCCCTGAATTTCACAACTTTTGATGTTTGAAAAAGTTAAAAAGGGTATGAAATACTCCTCAAAATTTAAAGGTCTTTGAAATTGAGAATATTTTTAGCAATATCAATCCCAGAATAAACATTTTGGATAACATTTTAGGGTTTAGGAGTTTTGTGCACGTTCATCTGACAAAAATAACAGAAAATTAAGAGGTTCTTCAATTTTTGACTTTGTATTACTGAAATTATAGGCTTTATTTGAAGTTGTTCTATTGACACATTTTCACAGAAACAGAATAATGATGATATAACATTAAAACTGTAATTATTTAATGTTATCCCTCTTGTTCTTATTAGACATTAAAACAAATCTACAAAACAAATATTACCGAAACTGAAAGGGACTGATAATGTTTTAGCACAATTATGGCTAGAAAGATGCAAAACAGAAAAGGATTAACAGTAGTACTATAATATACTATGGTGACCAAGCGGAATTGGAACGTAAAAAAGATAATTTTTTTTAACTTTAATTTATCTCAAATAAATAATGAAAAATAAAATATTCCAAAATTTTACAATGTACAAAGCATTTTGGAATGCAAATGAAACTAGTGGTGTTAATGAATGGTGCTGACTTTCTCATACGAGTTGGTTTTCTAATTTCTTTGGTTTGGGCTAGCGTTTTGGTCTTGCTCCATCCTCTTCTGCTGCAATTTTATTGTTGCCTGAAGTACTTTTTTCAAAATTTTCTTAATTTTTTGGTTTCCTAATGGTAGAACCAAACAAAAACTTTAAGAATATTACAGAAGAATTATACCTCATCTTATAAGGCAATTTTCAGTGAAAGATTTGAGTTGCTTTAAAGAAAATGGCATTTAGGTGTTACTGTAAATGAGAATTTTGAAACACTTTTCCACAGAAATGATTGAGTTTTTTTATTGGATGTCATTTGAAGCACTTCTACTCACAAATGCAATAACGTATACGAATCGCTGGAAATTTGTGTATTAATGGCAGGAGAGATATTTGAAAAAAAAAAAAATACATTTGTGTAACTTTTTAAAACACAAAATACAGTAAATAGTTATTTATGTAACAAGTCCTCTATATTAGTCTTTAAGAACAAGGCCGGAAGATTAATTGCAAGACGGAGGGATAGCAGAGCTGAGTAGTTAACCTACCAACAGAGTCCTTAAAGACTAATAGTGGATGTGTTACAATGTTTTTTGTTATTTCTAATTATTAGAATAATAATATATTATAATGATATATTATTATTAGAATAATAATATTAGAATAATTAGAAATCTAATTATAAATAATTAATAAATAAATTATTAATTAATATATATTAATTAATAAATAATTTAAAAAAATAATTAGTTATCAAAAGGACAGAGAGACACATGGAATAAGCTGAGAAAGCAGGATAAAAAGGGCAAGGAGACAAATTTGGAAAAGGAGAATAAAGGGACAAAATGAGGAAAGGGGAAAAAATTCAGCAATGGAGATAAACGAGACAATTTAACAAAAGGGAAGGTGGACGAAATGGGTTATATTTATCCAAAGATTTATAAGCATTGTTAAAATCTAAACCAGAGAGTCCACTAAACATTTTATAATGGATTCTCTGGTATTAGAAGGCTGTTGCTATGGACGCAGTCTTTAAGAGTTGTTTAGATGGTTTGTTGCTAAGGAGCTAAGCTCATGTTCACTGGCAGAAATAACAAAATTAATTTTATGCTAGCTTAAACAGTGCAATAAGAACTATCTGTTTGAAAAATTCAAAGAAACAATTTGGAGCCGTTTTTGACAAGAATGGTGTTTGATGATTTCTGAAAATGAAGAATATCAAGTTCTTTGCCCTAAAAAATTGAGTTTTCGAAAAACTTTAGGAGTCATAATTTAAAGCACGTGTACTCATAAATGCAATAATGTCAACAAATTGCCGTTAATATAACTATTAACTACGCGAGACGCTAGTAAAAAAAAATACATTTTTGTAATTTTTGAAAAAACAAAAGTGTAGAGAAAAATGGAATTCACATCATGTCAGAGCACATTTAGCACTATGCCTTCCAAAAGTTTAAATAAAAAATTTGGATCGGTTAGAGAAAATTATGCTTTTGTACTTTTTTAAATTGCACATATTGCGCAAAAACTACTATAAGTTACAAAAAATGTACATCACCTTAATGAAAAAACTAATTAAGGAGAACAAAATTCTACTTGAAGAAAAAATTGGCTTCAATTTTGTAATAATAGGAATATGCCATAATATTTTTAAACATTTGAAAATTTAGAGTTAATAGTGAAAATCAGACATATTCCACCACTATAAATCCATTTCACTATTCTTACAAGAAATTTAAAGAAAAATGTTGGAGCCATTTCTGAAAAAATTTCGAAAATGTTCCAGGGGTTTCATGTGTACAGGAGAAAACCAACACACACATTTTTGCTATCAAGGTCCCATTATTTCTGAAATCTGACTACATCATGTTTTAGATGTTATTTACTTCCATGTTAGCACAGGTTTTATTTATGTACTTTTTCTGTATCAGGGCCCCACAATACGTGTTTTGTCAAAATGTCACTGCATTACATAACTTTCTCTATACTCTGTATATATGTACTTATAAGAGAGAGTAATAATCAAAGAATCATCAAACGAAGAATTTGAAAGTTAACTGAACAATTTTTGTAATGCCCAAGACCTAGCAAGATATTGCCACGAAAAAAACCTTGTCACACTACTTGGTGCATTTCAATTTCTAATGCACGTTTTGTGGTACGTTAGGTGTATTTAACAATTATGAATGTCAAATTTGTTGACTAGACATATTGCTGGCGTAATGTTACAAGTTTGTATGTCAAGAAAATTGCAAAAACGAGTTGTTAAAGTTACAGAATTCTTTGAAGTAAGATCAAATTTATAACATGATAAAAAGATGGCAGAGGTCACTAGTTTGGGAAATATGGCTGCTTTTTAACTGTTCTATGTAAAATTTCATCTCCAAGTTACAAAGTTATAAGTAAACATAAAACTCACACGTTTTAAAAGTCCAGAAGTGTATGGAGTTGCAAAGTTTTAGGCAACTACTTACATATTTAGTAATGCAGACATAATATAAAGTTAAATGATAAACAGAAACCCCAATGGGTTGATGCACATGCAACCCTATGAATTGATTTTGTCATAAAAATACGTTTTGGGAAACCACCTTTCCAAAAATGATCTCTTCTGAAATGTCCATCACCAATACTTGAACAACACTAATGTCTAAACCATTTTCATAATTTTCGCCATAATATTTTTCAATTGATATCTATACCGCTGACCTTAAAATTTAAAACGAATATTTTAATTTTTGGGTGTTCTTAACGTGAAGTCCAAATGACATTTTCGAATTTCTCCTTTAGACATTAGAACATACCCCTCTAAATTTGTGAACTTGTCCATTATTATTTCACGACTGTCGATAAATTCAAAGGGATTATTCACAATAGTTTTTACAAATATGCCCTTAATCATCAATATTGAGCTAGAGATCTATTGATTATTTTATGATTACTTTTCAAACTTGTCAGTAGTTTTTGCACTGTTTTGAGTAACAATTTTTTCCCGAACCTATCCATCTCTCTTAATATTGAAGTTAGTTGATTTCTTCTGAATGCAATATATTTTCCCATATTAGATTTGGAAATAATTTCACGAAAACATTTATGAAAGTATTATAGCCTCTTCACAATTATGTGGTTTGCATTTTTTTAGTGGTAAGTGAATGGTTAGAACAATAGAAGGTGCATTATAATACTACTTAACAGTAACCAATTATATGAGAAATAATGCTAATGCAGCATCACTAGTTTGAATTTGCTTTACAATGTATTTAATTAAAATAATCCAATTATAATGTATTACATGCCTATTTCAAATAACACATTGAAAAACTGAAATTAGGAGATATCAAAGTGTTATGACCTGCACACAACTTTTGTTGCTTCATATAATCCAAATTTTAAGCCATTATGTTTAACGATTTGCTGAAAAATGATATTTGGAAGTCAATGCTGATTTTGATTTCTATTTTCACGTAAGTTTAATCATTAAAACCAAAATGTATGAAGACTTGGTACAAAAATGATATCGTAGGCTTCCACGGCCAGAGTCATGATCTGGGCTGTCCGGGTGACGCTGTGTCGATGGCTGAGGTACCAACGTTTCGACCGACATATCGCGGTCCTCTTCAGAGCTGTACTGCCCGGAAGACGACCGCGATATGTTGGCCGAAATGTCGGCACCTCAGCCATTGACGCAGCGTAGGGCGAACAGCCTAGATCTTGGTACAAAAATGATATGAGTGCACTCAAAAGTTTAAAAGCCTATTTCTCAAAAGCAGCACTGTTCTACATACAACCTTGTAACATTGAGCCAGCGATGTAAGTGAAGTTGAAAAATCAATGAGGTAGGATTAAAATTTTTTCACTAAACTAATTTACATTTGACTTGTAAAAGATAGGTTTGATTTTATTAATATAAAATCTTCCTGTGATAATTAATTTGTTCCAAACCTGGTAGCATCTTCACTGCACCATGCAATAAATATGCTTGCATAGAAGGGCAGAGGAAAGGCTCACAGAATACACAGGACTTTTGTTCCATGTACTTGAATAGGCCAATTTAATTTTCATTCTTCTGTAAACAAAACTGTATAAACTGTCATAGCAATGTTAGAACTACAAGAACACAGCTGTAAATAAAACCCATCAACATAAGATTTACATAAAATACAGGTACTAGACTCAAATCTGTTTGGCCACTTGCTGCTATTCATGCTGAATTATGTTTGTTTAGAACAATAACTGTATAGCTCCCTTTCCACACCTTGAAGTTGCTTCAGCCTCATACATTTTTTCTGAAAATTCATAATTTATCCAACTTTAATCCTCCCATGAAGATGCATGATACCCAGTCACCTTCCAAGAAAGCAAGTGTCATGCCTCATGGCTAGCCTTTTCACTGTTAAAAAGTATAAAGTTTAATTTAATCAAATTAAAATTACTAAAAAAAAATATCTGAAAATGTTTTGCAAATATTACACAGGTACACAAGTAAAAATAGCCCATATGACATCAAATAAAACCATTAAGTCTGCTTTAACATCAATAAAGAACAAAATTTCACTGTACCTGACATATATATGTGCTCAGGCTTATGCACTGACACGCTTTGCATACTTATTCACGGATAAAAACCATCAAAAACTACCACAAAGATTCAAATTCACACAAAGCACTCAAAAGTTCTCAAATTTCATTTGTCATTAAATCTCCACTCTTAAATTAGTAGCCTTCCATATCTGTTTTCTAATAGCACTACAGGGGAAGTGTGGGCAAACATTTAGGTCAAAATAAGACAAAAACATGTGGATCAAATCTGTAATTTGAACTGTGTAACAATTGTACCAGTACATATGCCTGCACTAGTTGAACAACCTGACTTATTTGTTCCAGATTATTGTAAAATATCATATGTCATCATATGAATTTCCAGTCAAGGTGAATTAGTGATAAAAACAAATGTGGAAGAACCTGGAAATGGTCAGTATCAAAACAGCAATAAACCGAATAATAGACTTCAAACAAGCACAAGGAACATCATAATAAACCACAAATCATGGTATGACATATGACATTTCAACAAATGGAGCATAAACACCATGAAAAAAATAAAGGCACAATTATATATATATTTTTATATGACGCTGAAAACTTCATCGTAACGACCAGCAGGAAAAAAGCTATTTACAGCCGGCCCTAGAGTAGATAGGGAAGCTATATCCCTGCACCTCCTTGTAACAACTTTATTCAAAATTTCAATTTCACAACCTTCTACTGCTCTGAAAATATAACACACAAGTACTAAGTTCAAATAGAAATTTGTTTTTGTACAGATGAAATTTTCAGCAACTAATTAAAAAAAATAAAGAAGGCTGTAACATTTAGCATCGTATGTACACATCAAGCAGTCTAACTCCTTTCACACAAATGTTTCGTAACTAATAAACATTTAAAAACTCCCACAAACACAAGAGATTTTTTGACCTTTTTTTTCTTAAGAAACAACCCACACATCAACGCCATCACATTCATCCCTTTTCTTACAAATAAAAACAAAGGCTTTGAGCCCGGTCACAACAGCGCCGGTAGTCAAGGAGTGAGCCTGCCTGCCGACCTGGCCCAGTAGAATATCACAGAGTCGCTGCTTGCCAGTGGAGAAAAGGTAATTTTCCTTTGCAGACACCGGCTAGCAAATGTGACAGACAGTTTCCAATTGATTACAATTGTTTACAGACAGTTTCCTTGTATCATTGCACCCACTCCAATATGAGTGCCTTACTAATTTAAAAATTCAAAATAAATTCTATGGGCCAGGCCACAATGTGTTCTATTTTCATATATATATAAAACATGTTTCATTGTTTATCTACCCCTAGTGCAATTAATTCAACCGCTAAGAATAACTGCTGCTGCTGCTGCCAGTAACGTTCCCTCACGCTTAGCATTTTGATTGGACTTAAAAGTGATGCCCATTATTCAAACTTCTACAACAAAATTAGAGCAATAATAAATTAATAATGACCTGAAAGACTCCTGACCAAAAGGAGACTTCAATATGGGACTAAGCGTATCAAGGATCGTTTGCAGCAGGCTAAGCTGGGTAGAAGATGCCCAGCACATCAAAACACTTATCCACAACAAGAGGGAAGGAAAACAGTAGGCATAGTTTACATCTATACAGTTGTAACCATGCCTGACTGTTCTGGAACAAACCACCTTGAACTACACCAAGGAAATTTGTTCTTACAAATAGGTCACTGATTAATGAATCTTCCAGATGCAACCGATTCATCTTGAAATCGAAACTACCTTTCTCACACATGTTCCTTCACTATTTTCAATTTTCATGGTAGAACAACTACCAGTCTTTTTCTAGCACAACACTCAGAAATTTGAAGTGTTCCTTTTAGAAATTTTTTTTTCATATTCTGCAATTGACTACCAAACAGAGAGGTAGAATAACCAAGTAATTCACCAATAATTTTCCACGCACTCATTGCCGTTGTGTGCGCCGCACAGCTTTTTTAACACGCCGCTGAGGATTTGGGGAGGGAGCTGCTGGAGCAGAAGCTCTGAAACAACAACAATAATATAAATAAAAACATTAATAAAGAATTACATGAAATTGAACTAACAAATCAAAGAGAGCAAAATAACTACATCAATATCTCGTTTATTTTCTCAATAATCACCAAAAGTGTAACTTTGGTAACGAATACTTTTTGATTGTAAGATAGAAATTCGAAAATATTCTTAAAACATATGTATTCTCTGTAAATAAGATACTGAAAACATTCAAGAAATAGCAATTCCAACTTGAATAATGTAGATGTGATATGAATGAAGAAATGTTTAGCCACTTACGTGAACTGAGGAGTTTCTCCTCCAGTGAAATTAAATGTGGGTCGTACATTTGGATTGAACTGCAGAGGCTGTGACTGAGATTGTGTAGGTGGTTGTCCTTGCCCAAAGGAAAAGCCAGTTGCTGGAGTAGTGCCTGGCTGAGCACTACTTCCAAAGGAAAATGGCTGCTGAGCTCCTCCAGATGGAAAATTGAATGAAGGTGGCTTAAATACATTAGCAGTTGGCGCACTAGCCGCTCCAAAAGCAGGAGTTGCTGGAGTTGCAGATGGCACAGAAGGCGTACCAAAGACTGGTGGAGGTGGTGCTGCATTGCCAAATAATGATGGCGCAGGGGCACCAGAGGCTGCAGCAGATGCTCCACCTGTAAAGCTGAATCCACCAAAAGTTGGGGTGGCAGCTGCAGGTGCTACAGCTGCAGTAGCAGTTGGAGTAGTGTTTGTTGATGTTGTCACATTAGTGGCACTGGAAGCTGCTCCAGGCCCAAAAGTGAAAGCAGCTGAACCAGGCAGGGTTCCTTGGCCTCCACTGGTTTGAGATCCTACATTAAAGAAGTTTGAACTCTGGGTTGTCGTGGCTGGATTAGATCCAAATAAAAATATTCCTTGTGCAGGTTTAGATGCATTTGCAAATCCTCCAAAACTAGACAGGCTGGGTGTGGATGAGGTGGTGGTAACAGTTTGTGCAACAGTTCCAAAGGCCGGTGCTGTCGTAGTGGCACCACCAAAAGTATTTCCGAAAGTTGCAACCCCAGACGCAGCCCCAAACGCAGGGGTAGAAGCAGATCCAAAGGTTGGCGGATTACTGGCGCCAAATACATTAGTTGCTGTCGTACTAAAACTCTGTGTTACATTGTTTGTTCCAAAACTATTTCCAGTGGTTGTGGTAGCACCAAATGCAACAGGTGGCGGAGGACCAAAACTGGATGCTGGTGTTTGGGTTGATGGTACTGTTGTGGGTACACTTGCAGTTGTCGTACCGACACCAAAACCTGATGGAGCGGTAGGAGTGGTAGAGCTCCCATAGGTGGGAACAGTCGTACTAAAGCAAGCTGTTGAAGCAGGAACTACAAAGCTTCCAGAAGTGGTTAGTATTGCAAAACTTGATGTTGGAACTGATGTATTGTTTGTAGTTGTAACTGTAGTAGTGGAAGGAATACCTCCAGCAGTAGTAGCTGAGCCAAAACCACTATTAACATTTGCAAAAACCGGTTTTGTCGTTCCAGAACCAAATGTAACTGATACTGTAGTGGCACTGGGTGATGAAAATACAGAGGCGGAGTTACCAAATGTTGAAACACTGGTGGCGGTAGTGGTGGTGATTGTGGTGGAAGTAACAGATGTAGGAGAAGTAGTGATAGATCCAAAACTTGGCAATGATGCATTTTTGGGTGGAACAGGAGAACTGCCTCCAAAAACAGCTGCAGCAGGAGCCACTGATTTATTAGAAAATACTCCTTCACTAGATGACTTAAACTGGCCACCAGCTGCTGCTCCAAAGACGCCACTTGCAGTTGTTTGGACACTTGGAGTACCAAACGAAAAAGCAGGAGCACTTGTAGTGGGTTTAAATGATGTGGAGTTACTTCCAAAAGCAAATAAAGATGAAGGTGTACTAGAAATGGGAGCAGCTACATTAGCTGTAGTAGTCACAGCAACACTTGTGGTTGAAGCAGATGATAATGTGTTTAATGCAAAAGTAAATCCACCAGCTTTTGTTGTAGCAGAAGATACAGATGCACTAGAAGCTAATGAAGTAGATGAAGTAACTGAAGCAGGGGAAGGAGAACCAAAATTAAAACTTGGCTTTACTTCTTTCACATTTTTCTGCTCCGTATTCTGAACTGGAGCGGCAAATGATGTCCCTTTATTATTTGCCTCCTCAATGCTACTTGCAAGAGGACTTTGAGAAACAGTGAACTGTAAGTCTTTTCTGAGCGAATCACTTTCATTAGCATTAGCCAATGCTTTAGATTCTCCAGTGTTTTCACTGGTTGGAATTCCAAAGGAAATGCCAGAGGTTTTTGAAGTTTCTGACAGTTGCAATGGCTTTTGAGACAAGCCCGAAGTCTGAGATGAAGCGTTTTCAGAAGATGCTGGAGTAACACTTTCTCCAACTTTAGACACCTGTTTCCCAACAGATACACAAGACTCAACAGCAGGAGAGATACCAAATTTAATTCCTGAAGGAATTTTATTTTCTGCTGAAGGTGCACCAAATTTAAAATTCATCTGCGCTGGTGCCCCAGAAGCCTCAGTTTTGGTACTTCCTCCAAACGCGAATGTGGCACTAACTGTTTCAGACTGTTTCAACTCAGCCTTATCTATTCCAAATTTGAAATTTGATGCTCCAGATGGCATTTCAAAATTAAATTTAATGCTGCTACCAGTACTAGAACGATTTGTATCAATTCCTGGTTTTGGTTCTTCGCATGCATCACATTTCATTGAAGAACTTTTATTCTGAATCATGCATACAGGGCATTCCCAACTATCACTTGGTTTCTTGAACTTTTGTCCCCAATCACTTCTCACTTCTCCACTTACAGAATCATTACCTTTTTTACGACTTGTTTCAGTTTTTCGAGGTGTTGTGCATGAAACACATTTCTGATCTTTATCTTCATTTCGTACAAAACATGCTGAACATTCCCATTTTCCAGCTGTCAACTTAAACTGAGAACCCCAATCACCAGCTCCGGCACTTCTGCCTGCAGTTGTGATGGTTGTTGCTGTCGCTGCTGCTTCTGCTTTTCCTGGCCCTGGTTTATCTGCAGCAGGTCGAGGTTCAGAGCAAGCTACACATTTATCTTCAGTTGCTTTGTTCCAAACAAGACATGTAGAACATTCCCACATTCCTGACTGAAGTGCAAAATTACTACCCCATCCTGAAGAGATAAGAGGAGTTTCTTTATCTTTTTTAAGATGTTTATCATCATTATTTTTGGAATCAGATTGAGTAGAAGGTTGCTTACCTCCACAACACACACAAATTTTCACATCTTTTTTGTTGCGAACAAGACAAGAAGAACATTCCCATGAATCTGGTACACTGAATTTAGCACCCCACCCATTATTCTGAGTTCTTTTGGTAGTGCTTGCATTTGTTGCAACATTTTCTGCACCACACACACTCTCTTGGCTTGCACTCATTTTTCCAGAGGTTTCTTTGAGACTTGCACTTAACACAACAGACTCCTTGACATCATCAACTTTAGAGTTACTGTTAAGTTTGTGGAAACCATTTGGTTCATTTCGTTTAAGTTTACTTGTATATTTTCCACTGTCTAGCACTTCAGGCTTAGAAAAATCAAAATTACTAGTTTTTGACTCAATAGATTCCTTGGACCTTGAAGTAGGTAGAACTGTAGGAGTTGAGAAGAAATAGTCATTAGTCATTGGACTATTATCACTATCAGCACATACTGTTGAAAATTGGGCACCTTTGGCCATAAACGAAGAAACCACACTTGAATTGGGCATAACAGACGAATTTATACTATTTGATTTCTCTGTTTTGCCTTTTAGTTTTACAGAGCTATTAGTAACATGGTAAGGATCTGAGCCTGAAAAGAAAAGGGAAAAAAATGAATTAAACTATGTAAATTTATATCAATAAACTTTGAAGAAATACATACTTTTAAAGTATCAAAATCAATCTATAACTTGAACTTTTGAATTTCAATTGTTCTTTTAACATGCACAAAATAATAGCTATCATACCACTACAAGCTGTTGCTGTTTCTACAATGCTGCTACTACTTCCACTGATAGTAGACGAGGTAGCACAAGATGTCTTGCTCTTTTCCACCTCCACTGTGTCACTAGATTCCCCATCTTTAACAGTAAACTTCGATGAATTGTTAGATGTCCGAGAATTTGCACTGGTGGTTGGAACGGGTATTTTGAATAAATCAAAAGAAGGCAATGTTGTTATAGGCAATGAAATGTTAGGGAGATTCACTGGCAATAGCTGTTCATCTTCATCCAAAGGTTTGGATTTTGTCACTTTGCCAGTGCCCCCTCGAAGACTGCCATCATCATTGCTTCTGCAAACAGACAAAGTTTTCTCCTTAAAATCACAGAACTATTTTTGCAGTAATAAGTACTAGAAAGAAGACAAAACATATGCACACAATCCCACTCGGCAAAGCAGCTACACTTTCTGATTTTGATATTTTTCTATATTTTACACAATGCTTATAAAATATTAATTATTGGTACATTGACTTTCACAATCTTCAAATTTTAAAAACTCTCAAATTAACCCATTAATACAAATTAAATAATAATAATAATAATAATAATAATAATAATTAAAGCGCAAGCCTTGGGTTTTTAATTTAGAAAAGGGTTTAAGTTATCTATTACTTCTGACTAGCTTAGTATAACACCTCGAGGATATTCTCATGATAAAAAGTTATTTGAGCTTTGCAAGTTCACACTCAAAATAAATGTTTAACATTGGGTTATGGTAGCCCAGTTCATCCTATTCACGTGTACTAAGTTGCACAAAATATATCTATTTAATTTAACTCAATTATGTTTTTGTTATATTACAATCTTATATTTAATTATTTTCAATTAATTATTTACTTCTTACTCCCAAAATAACGGACTCTGATGAATAAGCTAATAAGTCAAAAAACTTAATTGTATAGGACAGCAAAAAACAATTTTATTTATTTATATACATATAAACAATACAAATTATTAAAATATCAGGTTTGTTCCAGCAAACAATCACGGACTGTTTTACGTACTCTCACTCTGCGATGCGCGAGTGCAAACTAGTCAGAAACTAGTCCCGGATTGGGATCTGCTGAACAAGTAGGTACAAAAATCAGTCTCTAGGTGCCGCTGCTTTCGTTTCATCGGTAGTTGCAGAATTCTCCGCCAGATATAATTTTCGTGACGCATGTAAAAATCAAAGCGACCTGACCCTGTTAGTTCCTGCTGGTATTCACTTGCGCTTTACGTTTCTCCATAATTGCTCGCTTATTTTTCTTGACCTTGCTATCAATTACAGGTTTGAACCTGGTAAACTGTGACTTGCGCTATTGTTTTGACTATTCTTTTGGGTTTCGGGTAATTTGTTATTTTCCTAAAAATGAGACACAACGCTACCAATACAGAGAAGTAATAACTACATCATATTTAGTATTATCATGGTACAAGGAACTTCCTTAAAATTACTTACCTTCCGTTTTCAAAAAAAGAAACAAATATCAAGTTCCAATATCCGTAAGAAATTTAAAAGATGCTTCTTACCAAAATCCTAAGAATCTAGTTTAGATTGATTTAGTAAATAAAAGTAAAAAAAATGTATATGTGACGTATGGGGGAAAAGATGATCTGCGCATGTTTTTTGAGTTTCAGAATCCCTTCCATCATTTTAACTATAAATAAATAAATAAATTTTTAAAGAAGCGCGGGTTAGTAATACTTGGGAAAAAACTAGAAAATCAATGAAACAAAATAAAGTAGGGTCAAATTCCAATATTCACGAGAAAAATCCGAAAGAAAGCGAAATCACCGTAAACCAAGAATCAATAAAATGTAAACAAAGCAGGTCAAAATATATTAGAGCAGAATATAAACCCACGATGCAGAAACCTGATGGAAACGTGAATGGCGCGTCGTCGAAGTTTGGCGTTGGGGGAACTCGGGACCGAAGTACGCATGCGCGGATTTCTAGTTTGAGGGAGAGTGCGCGAACTGATTCGGACTATTTCGGACTGGTTTCAAACTAATCAGCAACCCTGCTGGAACGCGAAATGTCCCAGTCACAATCTGACTGCTGCTGCTGGAACGCCAAATACTAGGCTGCGCATGCGCGGACTAGTTCGGGACTGTTTCGAACTGCTGCTGGAACAAACCTATCATTTACATTACAGTATTATTGAAAATCATTTTTAGTAACGTTTTTTATAAGTTTTTTTAAATTGATAAGGTGACCAAAAAAAGTTAATGCGTTTACAGTTGCACTTCTACACATTTTCCATAATGGCGCATAATAGTACAAGGTTGATCTCGCAAAAGGAATATCAAATAACATGCTGTTTGTAGAACGCAGATCACGACACTGGATTAGCCCAAGGAATTTTACAATGTAATTCCTGAAGAGTCTATATCATGATTTATCAAATTATAAGAAAAAGTACATCAAAATAATCCCTATGGGAGCATAATGAGCTAATATTAAATCTTGTTGCGACTTGGAAATAATTTGACTAAATCTAGTAGTTGGAATTCAAGCTTAAAGGCAGCAAAATAAAAAATTTGTGCTGAACAGTTTCAAGCCTAGAGATATGGTTCTGGTAAAAGGAGACCATATTTGTCGAGCCATATAATATATCGTCTTACTAGAGTTAAATATAAAGTTTTGATGGTTTGCACATTAGTAAATTCAGATGCATACGTCTCACAAACATCCTAACATTGATTTGATTTATTAATAATATCGTCAATATGTAGATGAAAACTCCTTTTTTGATCAAAAAATAACACCAAATCTCTAAAGTACGAGACTGATTCCAACACTGCATCTCCTAGTTCATAATTGAATAAAATGGGATTACTAATAAGTAAAAGACAAGGACTTATCATTTACCATTATTCAAATTCAAATTTTGATGAAAACCAATCTAAACAATGTATTTAAGTCACACTGTAAATGAAAGTCTTAGTAAGAATTTATAGTTTTATAAATTTTCAAGTCATCAGCAAAAAGTAGGAATTTTGAATATGGAAGTGTTTTCTTAATAATTTACAAATAGAATGAATAATAGGTGGCCTAGGTGGGAACCTTGTGGGACTCCAGATGTGAGTATATATTTTAGAAACGAAGGATTTATATTCTACATTCTGCGTTCTCCCAGTTAAGTAAATATAGATCAAGATTGTACCATGAATACCAATTTCTTCCAACACGAAGCTAAAAGAAATGGTTTACAGTATCGAAGGTTTGGAAAAAGTCTGTATAAATTACATCTACTTGTTTTTGTTATATATAATTTCCAAGTATATAATGACTTATTATATGAGTAATATATGTAGTTGGATAGTCATCAAATTAGTAACAGGAGACCTCCCTTTACGAAAACTATGTTGTTCTCGATCAAAATTGGATTTAGAAATTGCATCAATTTAATCGTATGATGGATTCCATCAATTTAGCAATTATACAACATTTAGGATTGGTTCTATAACTCTCACGTTAGAACGTTTATCTTTTTTGTGAATCGGAGTTATATAACTGGTTTTCCACATCTTTAGGAGGATTCCTTCTCGCAGAGATTTAATAAATAAAAAGTGTAGGATTGGTATCAGATTCACATTACATTTTTTCAATAATAATGATGGTATACCATCAGGGCCAGGAGAAGTGTCGGTTTTCAAGTTATCAATAGCATTAAAAATATCACGTTGAGTTGTATCAATAAAGCCAATATCAACCAGTTTATCGTCTTGATTTGAATTTCTAATAGTTGGAATTTTAAACCAATGATGTAAATCAGCGATCATAAATCACAGATTTACTTCAGTTGAAAGTTAATTTTTGCTCTCCTGTAAAATTATGTGCTTATGACTTATCAGCTTATTCATCGACATCAAAGATATTGCATTGGGGACAAGGCTGGCGCCACATCCAGCCAACATTGCAAACACACAGCACCACAAACAAAAACCACCACAAATTACTTAAGTATGAATCTTCTTAAAAAAAAAAAAAAAAATTGAAAATTAAACATTTAAACACAACATTAAAGTAAAAGGTTTAATGGAAAAAATGTACAGAAATTACTGTACAGAATATAAACAACGCTCAAATAAGATAAATGTACAAAATAGCCAACATTTGTCAAAACACAACATTCTTCTGTATACAAAAAAATTAATAATAATAATAAAACAAAAGACTACAAAAGATTAGCAAAGCAACAAAAATAAATATAGTACACATAAATTCACTCTTTCACAAATCTGCTTCAAAATAAAATAATAAACTTTATATTGTATTTTCATAACACCGGTCATAAATATTTTAAAAGTTAAAAATGTCTCTACAACTGAGTAAGATTATAAAAAAAGTTATATAATGTTTCAGGCATAAAATCGAATGCTCCTAATCCAAAAATTATTTTAGTTCTGACTCATGTACCGACTTTGCATAAAACATTGTAGTAATTCAAGAAGAAAGATGCCTGTGACAGATTGAATTCTGTCCAACTGTACTTGAAAAATTATGTGCAAGTTATTAATGACAACCACAATCTTCAACATACTCGGGCTCTGTTTTTTTACAGCAGAGCACAATGAGTTGGACCCCTCAGTACATGCCAGACTGCTCTCGAAGGGCCTTGTTGTTCTGACATGTCAGTGATTCCGTTTTAAAAATGTTTCATATAGTTGGGATTTGTATTTGTAGAAGAAATATAAAGTTTTGAGTGATACATAGAGATGCTGTGAAAACAATTTAAATTGCATGGTTGCATATGTGTATGTTGTGTGACACATTTTTTCTCAATCATTAAAGTTAGTGGCCCATTTTAAAGTAAAATTGGGAGATCAGGTTAAAATGTTTGCTCTACATATCATTTGAAAAACTTGTGTAGAAAGTTTAAGACAATGGTACAACAGACTTCATTCACCTATATTGTTTGGCAAAAACAAATTCATTATAACATTTATATTATGATTATTGTCAGAGTAAAGTATCTAGTTATAATAATAAGATGGCCATTATCTAATTTACCATCAGCAATAAGACCCATTTCACAAGGACCAACCTTTTCAGAGTGAGAAGATCACATTCCACATTAATTGACAAATCCCAATTATACGACTCGGTATGCGGTTCGGATTTGAATCTTTTGAAACAGAACAATAAACTTTTAGGTTCCAGATTGAAAAAAAACAAACACTATTTTACAATGAGGAATTACATTTTAATGGTATAGCCATTGGGAAGAAATCAAACAATATTTTTCAAAGGGGAACTTGTGTTATGTTTGGACATTCTGAGCTTGATTGGTCAAGTAGTATGGAGTTCGCTATGGACATTTTGAGATATATTGTGTTGCGGCCTAATATTACCTTTCCAAGAATGTGAATCGATCACAGCATCCTTTCTGAGCAATACATGCAAACTGCAACTTGCTCGGCTTGTCACTGTTGCTAAGAGGACTTCCTTTCTTTTTGCTGATGTGGCATTCAGTTGTCAGAATGAAGCCGACAAGGAAGCACTTTCGAGCAATAATCATCCACGACTTTAAAAATGGTTTTAAAAAATCTAAAAGCCTTGATCGTTTGCAACAGGACTTCCAGCGCAATTCTTCGGTGGTTTAAAGAATTTATAAGAAGAAGAACTTTGTTGAAAGACCAGGAGAGAAGTAGGCTTCCAGCAACTGCAGTGACTAAAGAAAACATCATCGCTATGAAAACAGTGGTGTGTGAAACCAATCGTGTGACATTTAAGGGAATTGAAGGATCCCTAAAGATTGGATCGTCAGCAGTTTCCAAAATCCTGCATGGACATCTTCGAGTCAGGAAAGTTGCATATCGATGGATGTCTCACACATTGACAGAATCACAGAAGATCACTGTGTAGAACGGGGTGAAGAAATGTAGAAAAGATTTAAAAGAGGTGACTCCAGGTTTTGACAAGGTTTTGGCGTTTCTGACAATTACTGGTGACGAAATGTAGATTTATCAGCTAGATTTTGAAAATAAGAGCCAGTCTACTATATGGATTTTCCCCCATGAACATCCAGCAACAAAAGTTAAGCGGCCTTGAAGCGCCGGAAAGAAAAGGGTTGCAACGTTCTTCTCCAAATGCGGATGTGTCTCAACTGTTCCACTGGAAGAACAAAACACTGTTACTGCTCTGTGGTACACAATAATATGTTCAACAGAAGATTTCACAAAGCTTCAAGAACGGCAACCAAAGAATGTACTATGGAGAATCGTCCTGCACCATGACAATGCGTCTGTGCACACGGCCAACCTCAAAATTCAGTTCCTGAAGGCAACAGAGAAACTAATGACTCTCCCACTTTAGTCCTGGCCTGGCCCCATATGATTATTTTCTGTTCCCAACAGTCAAAAGTTGAATGCTTGGAAGGATATACTCACGTCTTGAAGAAGCTGATGATACCGAGAAAAGTGGACTTTTAGCACCCGAGGAAAATGAGTGGATTAATTGTTTTGAAAATTGGTTTATGAGAAAGCAAAAATGTATAGAATGCCTAATATTTTGAAAAAATAAAGTTATCAATATTATTTCAAGTTTCTAAGTTTTGTGTACCTCACAACATTCATAGCTACCGTCGTCTTAGTATACATAGAAACATCTTGAGCTAAGTACCAAGGGCGCACGCTTGACACGAAGCTGAGTTACTAGCCTCATCCACAGTAGGTAAGGCTGCTGAAGCCACGCCATCATTAAGTCGACTAATGGCAAACAATGGTCAGAAATCTTGTGAACGACGCCTCCTTATGTCTGTTACAGAGTCAATTCTCCTCTATGGAACGGAAATACAGGCTAAGGCCCTGGAGAAAGGGAAGTATCGTAAGAGATTGGCAGTAAAACAACGATGCGGGGCATTGAGGGTCTCGTGCACATACTGCACTGTCTCCGAAGCAGCGGTCCTAGTAATAGCGAGCACCGCTCCAATCGATCTTCTCGCCCAAGAGCGTCAAGACATCTGGCGTAACCAAAACTACAAAGGCAGATCAGAAGCAAAGGAGGCAGCAAGCCAATTACTGTTGCAGAAATGGCAACGAACATGGGCAGAATCCAACAATGGAAAATGGACCAAGAAATTGATCCCTCGAGTGAAAACGTGATTACACGTCTTTTAGCACTGGAATGCGAGGTGGTGTACGATGGGTAGCCTAATGATGGGAGACAATGCAGACGTAGTCAATCACGCAGCCATTAAGAAAGAAGCTGGAAGAAAACTAATAGACTGATGACAAAATTCCTGGCAGAAAGAAGTAACAGGCAGATGGACGTACAAACTGATACCAAACCTTTCAAAATGGGTTTTAAGAAAACACTTCTCTGTTTCCTACCATCTAACACAAGCTCTTACTTGTCATGAATCTTTCAAATCTTACTTAAAAAGATTTGGAAAAGCAGACAGTGCTGACAGTGTGACTACTGTGGCTACAATAACAACAACGAAGAACACACGCTCTTCAACTACCCCACATGGGCAAATGAAAGGATTGTCGTCACCACAAAACTCGACAGCCCAATAACTACCGATAACATAACATAAATGACAAAGACCGACAAATTGGGCACTAATCAAAGAGTATATTATGAACATTATGATTAAAAAAGATCAAAGAGATAACAGACGCAATAACGTTAATTAATGACACTGGGTAGCCCGCTTGACTCTACCCTGAAGTAATGCAAAAGCGGTTCCGGGCTGGAATGGTCAAAGACCATAAAGGGTTTGTGGTTTTAGGGGGTAAAAATTTCACCTACCGAGGAGAGCGGTCCCTCCGAGGTGTCTTTCGAAGACTTCCCCAGTTCCCCCCGTAAAAAAAATTATTAAAAACCGTAGTAGTAGTAGTACTAGTAGTCGTGGTAGTGGTAGTGGTGGTGGTGGTGGTGGTAGTGGTAGTGGTAGTGGTAGTGGTGGTGGTGGTGGTGGTGGTGGTGGTAGTGGTAGTGGTAGTGGTAGTGGTCGTGGTAGTGGTCGTGGTGGTGGTAGTGGTAGTGGTAGTGGTCGTGGTGGTGGTGGTAGTAGTAGTAGTTGCAGTAGCAGCAGTAGTAGCAGTAGTAGCAGTAATAGCAGCAGTAGTAAAAGTACAAGTAGTAGTAGTTAAAGTAGTAATACAAGATTTAGTACATGCCATGAAAGTCTCTCGCACCAATCCAATTCATAAACCGTGAGCTAGCAAGAAAATCCACACATGATATGCACAAAGCTAATTTTTTTTTGAGATGTTAGACAGCGTTATGAGCAGGGAAAGGATTGGGGTGTAAGAGATGGGGAAAAGGGTCTGAAAATACAAACAAAACGGTGCTGCTGAAACAATTATATCAAGGTTTAAACCTGGTACATGAGCTCTATTCCAAGAATATACTCACTAATTTTGGGCCAATTTTTTCTTCTTTATAGAGTCTGTACAAGGTCATTCATAGTACTTTATTCAACACTGTAGTACATAGAAATCTTAAACAATTGTGAGTACTGAGTGAACTTATTTTTTCCTTGGTTCATATAGTATAACTAACTTTGAAGGCGTGTTTAACTGAGCTCTCATGAGCACTTGCCCGTTGGGTACCTCGGTGGTCTTGTGGATACAGGCAAGACCCAGACTCTCCTCTCACCTCCCCCCAAATCCACCAACACTGCCTGTGCTCTTTTAGTTAGATGGCGACAAGACAAGGGTAAACAGTTTCCTCACCTCACAATTCGATTTGTGTACATCCATTTAAAAGTCCTGTTTTGCCTGTCTGGACAGCACTTTAAAAACCAGCAGGAAAAGGTTAGACTGCTGCAGCAACACTATTGAAATTTTAATTTGACTTTACAGCTGGAGATTGACCATTGTTGCTAGGACATAAAAATCAGGTGCTTCAAGTAAAATATATTTTAATATTTATTTAAAATTATAGACTTCTGATTAAGTAAGATTTTAAAAAGCTGTTCAAGAAGATAAAAATACATTTTTCTGCCCGAATTCCATTGAATGAAGTAAATGTTTGTGCACATTTGTCTTATGCATGTTGTGCGGCCCGTAGTTTAATTGTGGTCAAGAGCATGTATCATGTTATTTTCATAATCCTTTTAAGCGGAATTGTTAGAAATTTCAATACTTTACTCACGAATTTGAAAAGATTTACGGCAAATTCCGCAAATCCATCTTCGCCTTCTTTTTTCAAAAAACTCTTTCAAATGAAGTTGTGACACCTAGACTACAAGATAATCTGGATAAAATGCATCCAGACAAGAAAAATTAAAAAATTGCTCAGCCAACTGTATCAAACATATTTCAGTGGCTTCTTTGCAACACAGAGACCGACAACAAGCTCCGCACGATATCTCATTAATTGCTCAAACAGGCAAACCACACACTATTGGAAAAGAGTTAATTTTACAATGAAGTGATAACTACTATGCTCCATAAACCAGCAATAGATATTATTTGCAAAATTCCTTTGAGCTCAACATTGGGTGATTCATCGACATACGGTTGTGAAACATTTAAGTGAATGGTAGTTTCAATCACTGCAACATGTCACCAAAGCAGTCATTAAAATCTGAAACAGCGACTAAATATAGACTATTTAATGAGTTTTGGTTGCTAATGATAAATATTTCAACCAATTGCTGTTTCACACAGAAATGAGTTTTGGTTGCTAATGATAAATATTTCAACCAATTGCTGTTTCACACAGAAATGAGTTTGCAACCAAGAGGTACTCTTCTGACTCGATTTTATGATGTTTGACCCTGTAATAAGAGTTCTTGGAAAACAAAACCCAGAATCAGGCAACAACCTCATCAAATCCCAAAATTATATTGCCTTCTTGACATTCCAGTACAAATCCTTCAATGATTTCAATCTTCAACTTCAAAGTGATGACCTAGCTTAAAACAAAAAACATTGTTGCTGTATCCCAAACAGCTCTTTCAAAAGAAAAATATCAACAGACAAGAGTTTCACAATTTCCAATTTATCAACAGTATCATTCATCAACGACGACTTGTTTATTGCCAATATTTGGAGAACCCCCACAGTAATTTCAAAGAACATTTTAAAATTGGAAACAACGAACTGGCCTAGGATCCTTCTTCAAATGTCAACACGGGATCATCCCACCTTGAAGAACAACTTACAGAACTGACAACAAAAGAGGAAATAACAGCCAATTTAAAAAATTGCCACCAAGAATTTTGGTTACTGAAGTGAGTTCCGCAAATGTAAACTTGATTATTCAATACAATTTTTTACACATTCACATTATCACATTTATGCGAACGTGGATTTAGTGGTAACGTTGCTAACTAAAAAAAAGGACTTGTTTGCATGTCGCAGACTGTTCCCAATATTAATATATGATATTAACAAACTTGTTAAAAAATCATCAGGTTCATCTTGCAAATTAGATAAGTTTCAAAATTTAAATTGAAATGTTTGATTCAATTTTAATAAAAGTTTATCTAAATATTATAAAGTTGCGTTGCAATTGCTCCCATTAGTTAACAAGTCCCATTTAAACTTAAGTTTGAACTCTGAAACAAGGTGAGGCTCGTATGGCACGCTAAAATTAAATTAAATTAATGTAATGATAGCAATTTTGTTTTCCAAAATTTAAAAATGTTGATGAGTGCTACAAAATAATTGATTTTCAGTGGTTGTAGACAAAATAAGTTCCAGAACCTCTGGCTTAAATTATCGATGTGTTTGACCAGTTAAACAGATTGAGAATTGCCAAAAATGTAGGTATTTAGACTAATTTAAAATGGCATATATCATTGATATTGCAGACATTGAGATATCTATAGAGTTTATGTTCTACTAATTGAGAACAATTTTCAACATCATACAATTGTGCAACACATGCAATATTAGAATGTGGAAGAGCTTATGAAAATTCCTTTTAACAAATTAGTAATATACAAAAGGTTAAAGTCAAATTGATATTTAATACAAGCTAATCATTTTCCTCAGAAATATTAAATAAAGACGAAAACATTTATTTATTTACTAAATTAACGAACATGCAGAACAATCCTGATGATGTTCATGATAAAAAAAAGAAGAACTTATGAAGAAGAAATACAAAATTACAATTAGGTAAACAGAAAAGAAAATCGAAAAAGAAGGGGGGAAGAAAAAAGACTATGACAGTAGAAGAAAATCAAAAGAGAACAGTAAAAAAATTGGTTCAAAAGTTATTTAAATACAATTTCGGTTAGGAAATATTTCCTGCAAAAATCAGTATAAAGTAATATCTCCCATCTGTATGACCAATTTAATAATGTAAAAGGGAAGAGAATAAATTCAATTACCAAAAGAATGAGGTACAAATAATATATAAAGTTAAAGAATGAGGAATTACTTGTATAAAAGCAACAAGGTTTTCAATATGACCACCAATAATTTCAAAAGTGGACATTTAAAAAGCGTGGAAAAAATCTTTCAGAAAACTTTTGACAAGCGTGGATAATTCCAAAACTGAAAATATATTATAAATACAACAAATTGATTGTGTGCATTCAACCTCAGTTTATTCTATGAACTTTTCCTATGTTTGTGTCTTGCTTTATTTCAGTTTGTATTCTATTCTACAGTAAAAATCATTTACTTTTCGAGGGACCGGAGGGAAAGTGGTGTAAATTGTGGGAAGTGAAATAAGGAGAAAACACTTAAGAAAAAGTTTGTAACCCATTTTCTCAGAAATTATTAATTAGACATAAACCAAATTTGGCATACTGATGTAGACACATCTTACATTTACTGAGATTTTTCAGATACCTATTTGTGACTAACGCTTTCAAATAATATTAATTGAATGCATTTTTTGTCAATCTACATTTTGTTGCAATGCCATTTTTGCATGAAAAGTGTAGACACAAACTCAGTAGACATAGAACAACATTGTGTAAACACACACACACACACTCTCTCTCTCTCTCTCTCACACACACACACACTCTCTCTCTCTCTCTCACACACGCACTCTCTCTCACACACACACACACGCACTCTCTCACATACACACACACGCACTCTCTCTCACACACACACACACACGCACTCTCTCTCACACACACACACACGCACGCACTCTCTCTCACACACACACACACGCACTCTCTCACTCACACACACACACACGCACTCTCTCACTCACACACACACACACGCACTCTCTCTCGAACATGCAGAACAAATCCTGATGACTGTTCATGAAAAAAAAAAGAAGCACTTATGGGAGAAGAAATACAAAATTAAAATTAGGTAACAGAAAAGAAAAATCCGACACAACGACTCTCGGTCGGTGAAGAAACACTAAACGCACCAACACACATCACAGACAGTAGAGTCACGCACTCTTCTCAGCACAACAACACACAACTGTCACTACACTACATGCAAGAAAGCAAGCACACATAAAAAAAAATTGGTTCAAAAGTTATCGTACACATTACTACTCTACTTTCGAGTCACACAGCACACGTCAGTCTCCCTCTCACGAAACACACACATTCCCTGCAAAATCAGTATACAAGACTACACTGCACATCTTCTTCTCTCATCCTAGATATCGCACAGCACCAAATCTACTGAACACATTCACAATCTGTCACTCACATCACACACAGGAAAGAGGGCAACACTAATATCTCAACATCTACCCAAAAACAGCAAATGAGGTACAAATAATATATAAAGCTTAAAGACAATCAACTGTATGCGAATCACACAACAACTCACATCGTACAGTCAACTCTCTCACACACACACACACACAACACGCACACACATACGGGTCTTCAATCTCTACAACACATACGCACACACACACAACACCAATAATTTCAAAAGTGGACATTTAAAAAAGCGTCGCGGGCACTCCAAATTCTTTCTTCACACAACTACACAGCAAACACACGCAGCACCTCTCTCTCTCTCGACATGACGACGCTACACACACACCCGCACTGGATAATCCCTCTATCCAAAACCTGGAAAATCACACTATCAATCAAAATACAACAACGGACTACGCATTTGCTTGTGCCAACTTACAACACCTCGTTACTCACACTACCAACACTCCTTCGGAACACACAATTCATCACCACACTCTCTCTCTCTCAACTACTGATTTCGACTAGTCATTCGGCATCTTATTTCTCTCTCCAGATCTAGTCAATTCTAATTCTACAGTAAAACTCATTTACTTTTCACCGAGGGACACGCAACCGTCTCTCACACACACGGGGCGCAGCGCGAACAGTGGTTGGTACTTTGTGGGGTCACACTGACAATAAAGGGAAGAAACACTTAAGAAAAAGTTTGTAACCCCACATTTTCTCAGAAATTAATATAGACAACCGTATAAAGCACCAATATCTTCTCTCAGCATTCAGCACTGAACACACTGCACGACGTACCGCTCACTACCCACTCTATCACACACTATTTACTACACACGCACTCTGAGGAAGTTTTTCTACTGTCACACTATACCACACACACTGCTTAGCTGACCTCTCTCACAATAACACGACACACATGTCAAATAATATTTAATTTGACAACTGCACTCACTCTTTTTTCGTCACACTCTAACACACCAATTTCTAGCTACGCTACTCTTCTCTCACACCCACACACAACGCACTCTCTCTCACACAACACACACACGCAAATCTCCTCACATGCCACACACACACGCATCTCTTCTCCTCACACATCTCTACGCACACAACACACGTCACTCTCTCAGCATCACTCTGAAACACGTGTAGACCAAAACCTCAGTAGGACATAGAACAACAAACTGCTAGCGTTCTAAACTACCAACAACACACACACACACAGCACGCACACTCATCCTCACTTCAACCAGCACCACACTCGTCTTTCTCTCACACAGCACTCTCTCCTCAACAACACTCTTCTCTCTCCATCTCTCCACACACACGTCAACTCACTCTCATCACACACACACCACCTCTGCTTCACAAACCACAACACACACACTCTCTCACATACAACACAGCACGAACACCATCATCACACTCACACATCTCTCTCTCACACACCACACAACACTCTCTCCACACGACCACACACAGCACACACTCTCACAACACAACACAACTAACTCTCTCACACACACCACACGCCCTACTCATCCTTCTCATCACACTCCACACACACACACACACTGAACACACACCTCTCACTACACACACACACACACTCTCTCTCACAACACAGCTCACGCATCTGCTCTCTGGCACAAACACGCAATCTCATCTCTCACACACACATCTCAACGCACTCTCTCTCACAGCTCTCTCATCGTCACACACATCACACGACACACGCACTCTCTTCACAACCAGACACACACACAGCCAACACTCCTTCTTTTCAGCACACACAACTAGACGCACTCTCCTCTTACACAGTCACTCTCTCTCTCAACACACACACTCTCTCTCTCACACACAATTGACCTCTCTCTCACACACACACTCTCTCTGCACACACACACTTCTCCTCTCACACACACACTCTCTCTCCAACACACACACAACTGCTCTCTCACACACACACTCTCTCTCACACACAAACTCTCTCCACCACCACATACCGACACTCTCTCCTCACACACACACTCTCTCTCACACCACAACTCTCTCTCACACCACCAGGCATTACACACGACCAGCACCTCTCTCTCACAGCCACACACAGCACGACCACAACGCACTCTCTCTCCACAACACACACACGCACTCTCTCTCACACACACACACACACACACTCTCCTCGTCTCATCTCTCACACACACACACACCTACATCAACATGCCGCACTCCTCACACTCATCCACACAACAACATCATCACATCCGCATCACCTACGAACATCACTTCCTCTGCTATCTACAACACACAACAGCAGCACACACACACTCTCTCCAGTCAAACTACACTCCACACTCTCTCTTCACTTCAACGAACAACACTCTCTCTCACACATCACCATGCGCACAACGCATGTCACCTCTCTCTCACACTACTCCTCATCACACACACTACACGTCACGCATCTTCACACACCGATCCACTGCCTCTCCACACACTACACCACACAACTCTCTTCTCACACAGCACACTCTCTCTCACACACA